>APFE031556945.1:2501-112535 GCA_000404065.3 Pinus taeda
ATCAAGTACTTCAGTGCATTGGAGAAGTGGCCTACAAGTTGGCCTTGCCACCTACTGCAAAAATCCATCCAGTTTTTCATGTCTCATGCCTCAAGAAAGTGATTGGGAACAAGTGCAGAATTCAGACCAGTCTACCGAAATTGGACGAAGAAGGGTCCATCTGGCTTCAACCAGAACAGGTCCTCGACACATGAGTCAAACAACTGCGCGGCCGCATGATTAAGTAAGTCCTAGTCAAATGGAAAGACACATCTCCGGAAGATGCAACTTGGGAGCCAGCCACTATTCTGCAGCAGTTTCTGTAGCTTCAGCCTTGAGGACAAGGCTAATCTTAAGGGGGAGGACATGTTAGGGTCCCACCCTAACCCCCTTATCTATGTAATGGGACCACGTCATAGTCAAGAGTCAATAAAGCCCATATTAATAATTGTAAGTGGTTAATCCGCAATTAATAACGGAACCACAGTTAGTTGCAAATGGGCCATAATATTAGATAGATGGTATTAGTATTACCACGGTATTGGCCCGTGGTATTGCATGTATGAGTCATATATAAAGGATAGAGACACCCTGCGAGGAGCATCATGTCTTATTTTGTAATCAAGCTTTGCTCTATTGGAGGTTGCCCCCTCGAAGAGGCAATTGAACATTACCCTCTGAATAATAAAATCATTGTTATTCTGTGTTCTGGGTATGTTTTCTTCGCATATTCTGTGTTCTGGGTATATTTTCTTCGCATATTCTATATTTGGGTATCATTTACAGGTTAAGAGCATAACACCATCCTCTTCAATAGTTTGGAGCCAATTCCTATGGTATGATTTTCAAAAACAACGAAATCATCATCGGGAAACATACATGAAGATGAAGAACTACTTTTTACCTCACATGGGTCTTGTTGTAGCTTTTCCAAGACCTCGTCCTTTGCTTGCAGCTGTTGTAGCAAAATTTTTTTCTCCTCTTTCTCTTCATGTAGGCACATCCTCAATTCATCATTCTCTGTTTGAATATTATGCTTTTTTTGCTTTAGTTCTTCCATGGCCTCCTCTGTGGCTTGCAATTGAAGCTGTAATCACTCCTTTTCCTCTATCTTTTCCTGTAGAGTTTCATACACGATTTCCACTTTCTTGGAAATGTTAACCATAGTCTCATATATCTCTCTTTCATTCTCTATCACTGCATGTTCCATTGTTCACGCTGCAATTCACATCAATGCAAAGACCGCTCTGATACCACTTGATCCAGGTCCGAGTGTGAAGAAGGACACTCCCAAGACCTTTTACTTTCATGATGTGTTAAAATTGCATTTTAAAAGAACATTAATGAATACATCTGCATACTGTAAAATAAGAGGAACATAACAATCATCAACACGTGAAAACATAAGCATTGATAATGAAGTTTGTCCAAGAGGGACTACGTCTCTTGGCCCCAGCGTCAAGATGGTGTAGGCTGCTGCATTAAGTGTTGTCAATAATGATGATGTACATGAGAGATGATGTCGCGATCATACAAGGAAAAATGCTATCACGTAGGAGTGGCTCTAAGAGATATTCCATTACTGGAACTCTCAGTCAAAATACTCTTATGAGTATGACACAAAAACATGCATGGTGAGCATCCCGCCAACATAGCGCAAAAGGGATCTCAATTGCAAAAAACATGCATGTTGACAACATTAGTATCTGAGCAACATACAACAATGGATCTCAAAGCATAACATGATGAGTTATGACAACAAGTACATCACATAAAATATTTCGCATAACATGAAATAAGGAATCATGACAACATGTAATAAACACGATCCTGCAGCAACATCAATCAAGGATCTATACAACATAATGCAAAAAGAAGAAATACATGAACACATCATATACCTCACAACCAAGGGCCATCTGAAGAAGTGGATGTCTCACTGCTGAAGCTGCTTGGACCATCGATCTCAAGGCATTGATCGTATGAAAATGGTTGCTTGCACATGAATGTGGACATCTGCACTGGCACTTAGAAAAGTGACTAGAAGAAGAAATGAGAGAATAAGAAATTTGAAGAGACCATCATCTTTGTGGCATTGAGTAGTGTTGAATTAACTATCCAAAATTCAAATTCTGAGAAGTTGAGAATTCTGGGCTCAAGGAATATTTTATATTCCCCCAAGATTCCTCAATGATTTTGTTCCATGGATGGACTGTAAATCTCCTTGGGAAAATTTCATGGGTCATGATTCCGCTCCTTGTTTTCGCTGAAATCATGGATCCACATGCATTTTGGAAATTCCAAAAAAATGCAGAACTCTGATGAAGAAATGAACAACACCATTGTGTTCGTGGCAACGAGAGGTGTAAAAACCATATAAAAATTGTCAATTTTTGACAAAGTGAAAATTTTTCCCTCCTGCAAAATTCATGGTTCCTGCGTTAAAATATTAATTAACTACCTCGAAAAGCATGCCACCTTCTACCTCAAAAATTGTGCCTCCAGTCTCTCTCCTCTATCTCGAACTATGTGAACAGATAAAAATTTGAGCTTATAAAGAAGAACTTCGGCGGATTTACCAATATAATTGGTTAGTGCATTAGCAAAAGAGGCATCGAGTTGAGGAGGGGTTAGGGGATCAAATCCCGCCCCTCTATATATATATATTTTAATAAACCACAATGATATATTAATGGGGTCAGGTCCGCATTGGGCGGCCCACCCCTAAAACCCCACACTAACACTTTAACACCTCTTAACTATTGTCGATGAAGTAAATATCAAGGGTTTTCCAAAATCGGCGATCAGCATATGGTATCGGTAATATACATGGCAGTTGGCATATTAGTCAGCATGATTTAAGGGATTTCGTTGATATATATCGGCGGTGCATATATCGGCAAATGGCGCTGATCGGCACCGATTAAATCGACGATCACATATCTGGGTGTCGGCGTATACGAATATCGGTAATCGGCGCTTGTGTTGGCACACATATCGACGCGATATATGGTGGTTTCATTGATATAATATAAATATATATATATAATTATATATATAATATTATATATAATATTATATATATATAATATCTTATTGATATTATATATATATATATATAATATTTATATAATTAATGTATATTAATATATAATATGATATATATATATATATATTATATATATACTATATATATATGTATATATATATAATATATATATATATATAATATATATATATATATTGTTTATTGTTATGATTTGATTGTGATTGTGATTTGGTCGGGGGGAGGTTGTGGCCCATCGGCCTTAAAATACATGCGATGGTTGTTGAGAAGGGCTCGACAGGGATTATGGCCATTGACCTGAAACAATGTATGTGGATTTTTGTTTCGATTTGCCCGATAGGGATTTATGGCCTAGCAGCCTTAAAAATACATATGTTGTTTAATATGTGAAGGAGGAGGGATCGACGGAGTTATGGTTGTCGACCCGAAAATATATATTGTCTTTTGGTAGGGATAAGGAACCAATGAAAGAACACCAAGTGTTGATGCTTGATGGGCTACCACGTGGGTCCCACATGCTTATTGGGATGCCATGTGGCACACTGTGGGCCCCTCTTTTCCCCTGTCATGTCAAACTTTGAAGAGCTCCCTATTTTGCATACGAGCTCAGTTCGATGAACCATTCGCACCTCCGCAATCGGGACGAGGATATCTATGATCTGGTCCTAGTTCGAGCATAATCAAAACACTTTGATTTTTGAGCCATATTTGTCCTGTGTGTCTCTCTGAAGCCACCTAGATCAATTGCAATGGTGGAAAAAAATCTTCTTCCTCCAAAATTTCATGACCTCTTTCCTACCCTGAAGTGGAGAAGGCTCTTCATGTCTTGGTGTCTTCCTATTTGCAGTTATTTTCCAACACTTGGCAACAACATGGTTATTCAAGCCACAATAAGTACATGGTTTTCTATGCCAAAACTTTTGCTCATCATTATTAATCTACTTGTAATCAAAAGGAATATTAGAATACCAAGACCATTTATACCTTACTTGGTTGTCTTTGGTGAAAATCAAGTGAGAAGATCTTACCTTAGCTCTTCCCCTACAATACTTACTATCCTGAGAAGATTGTGATGTGTTTTCAAAATACTCTTTCCTTGATGGATTTGGTAATGGCTTGGATTCTTTATTTAAGGAAACCATTACTTCTACTGCCTTCAAACATTCTCCTTCATTTTACCCCATTCTTGCAAATCAACGAATTTATACAACCTCCAATGGTTGGGTAATTCCTCGGCCATTAATACTAAGTCCTCCTCGTTTATACCCCATCTTGGTGAGGAGTCTCATGCTAGTTCTTGGAAGAGGTATCTCAATGCTTCCAATAGAAATAACATCATGAGAGGAATACATTTCCTTTACTTTCGATCTGGTTGGTGATGCTTGATCATCTTCTTTGGCCAACTCTCTTTTTATAGTGGAACATTCTCCCATTTGTTCCTCCACCACTTGCTCGAACATGAGCCACAATTTCTACTTCTCTCCCTCTACATCTTGTAGAAGCCTTATAAGTTTTTCATTCTCTACTTAAATTCAATGATTAATCTCTTCCAACTCTTGGAATCTTTCTCACTTCAATACTTTTCCCATGATGTCATTCAAAATCCCTAGAAAAAAGGTCAGACCACTCTATTACCACTTGATTTAGATAATTTTTGTGAACACTTTCAAACAAACATATGCATATACAAGACCTTTTATTGACACTTATATTTGCATGTGAAACATGAGCATTTCATTTTCTAAACAAAACTTCAACAATCCACCAACATAAGCAAGAAGTAAATAACCATGAAGAACACATAATACAACACTTGATAATAGAGTTCCTCTAGTGTGGACAACCTCTCTGGGCCTTGGATCAAGAATGGGGAGGCCACTTCATTATTCTCTGCAAAACATGATGAGTAAATGGAAAATTATCTACCAACACAAGGATGAAACTCTTATCTAGAGTGGCATGTCTCTCTAAAGAGACGTTCTCCTACAAATAACTTTAACTCACAGGACATTCTCCTTCAGCATGAGAAAAGAATGACTTCTCACAAAAGTGGCATAAATGGACTCACATATAAGTGGCTTGAAATGGTCCTCCTCAATCTGGTAATCAGATCCAGGACATACTCCTCATCATCATGATTGTCTCGAAATGTTAAGACCAATTATTGTAAACTCGACTACTTTCAGGAAATGTTTCCACTTGGCCCTCTTTCATCACTGCACCCTCTCTGTTTTTGTGCAGCAACTAAAAACATGAATTTTATTCATAGATCTAGATCTCATTATCCTACTACAACATACAAAGATCACATCAACCTGCAACACACATCCATCCTTTCGCCAAGATAAAAGCAAGGAAAGTGGTGAAATGCATCAATATACCTCCCAATTTGGCGATCGCCTAAAAATTGGCTACTCAAATGTGAAGATGGGTTGCTCCATTGCGTTCCTTGTAAAGAATCATAAAATTTATAAAGTTTACCCTATCCTTAAGCTGTCAAATCTAGGCCTTGACGGAATTTAAAAGATTCCTTGTAGATTATTACATCAAGGTTCCACTGCAGCTCAACATTCTTCGTCTAGAAAATTGGTTGCTCATATTAGAAATTTGTCTGCATCATCAGACTCTTGGCAAAAGATTGGTTCAGTTGGCATGTCAAGGTTCCACTATTTGTCGCTCTTCCACTATTTCTCAACTCCCTCGTGGTTCCTTTGTTGCCCTAGCTGAATGCTAATGTTGGGTTTTTATATAAACCCGTAGATAGATTTTCCAAAGCCCCATCAGTTGGCATGCTGGTAAAAAATTATTATTTGTTGGGGGTAGCTTGCATTCCAAACCATGGCACACCCATTTCCTTTAAAAAAGGTGCATTCTTTTTATCAAATTTGGGTTGTGGTATGTTAAATATGGGCGTCGTTTTGTTCTGTGGTTGGGTTCGTTGGTTTTTATATGATGGGGTCATCGATTGGGCAAGCCTACCACCTGGTCGAGCAATTTTGATCCTTGCTGACCCCTAATAAATGGTGTAGTAACATGTTTTGACTGGGTTGGTGGGGTTGGTGGCTCACCACCCCTTTTTTAAAATATTTTTTTTCATTTTAAAAACAAACCGTAAATTGTGAGCTGGAATTTTAGGGGTCATAAGTGCATTATCGGCTGCCGATAAGTGCACAATTTATCTCTCGGTTAGTAGGCACAAAATTTATTGGTTATGTTAGATTTAGTTGGGATGTCATATTTAGTTGTGCTCCAAATTTAGCTGGTGACAAAAATCCTGCTCCTTTTGACTTGGACTTTAACTATTAATAACTTGCACATACACAGTCAGATTTGAGCATTTTCCACTCTGCTGGAATCAGGATCATGAGGTATTCAATCTAGTCTTGGCTTTGATGGAATCCAAAGAGTTCAATTGTTGAGCCTCCCAAGAGCCACCTAGATCTTTTTTGTTAGAGTTTGAGGAAATATTATAATTATCTTTTCTTCCATATTCTTTATTTTGTTATTATACATTAGGAACCTGGTCATTGCCATGCTCACAATGGAGGAAGACTCACTTCTATGAGAAATATATTATTTAATTTTAAGGTTTTAAGTAATAAAATGCTTCTACATCACATGCTCAAGTAGGTGATGATGACGAAAAATCCTGAGCAGGAGGATATCAGAGGGAAGGAGGATGTGCTTCAGGGAGGTCACAACGTTTGGCAGTAGGAGGCAATAAGCAACAGACACATAGGTTGTACCTGACACCATAGAAGCATACCTTGGGAATGATGAAGGTAGTGAATGGTGTTATAGAGTAGCATTGTTTCAAGAGAGGGATTTAATGTTACTAATAATAGTATTACTCTTGTTTTCATTCCTCATTTGCATGCACCTCACGAAGGGTTTTAACAACTATTCCTTATGGTGGAGTTTTACCCTAGGAAACAAGGATAGGTAGAATGGTCAAACAATGGGATTTTGTTGACCTAGAGCTTGAACCAGAGGATATCCTATCAGTTTTGGGCTTGGATATTACTGAGCAGAATATAGAGAAGGTTATTCATTCAAGTAGGCTTCCAGTAGGGAAAAAGAGAGGCTCGATAGTGGACTAGAGTTGAGAAGGCATATTGGGGTTTCTGGAGGATACACTTTCCGATTCAAAAGCAAAGGTCTAGGTTTCTCACAAGGAACTTGAAGAGAGGCAAGAGCTAGTGGCTTTCTTAGTGGGTTGTCTAGCGAAGGCAGCGGTGGGATTGAAGTAAGTATAAAAAAACCTGCTTATTTTCATTCGTCAGGTCTGTTTTTTGGAGGGATTGAAGATATTGTCATCTATAGCAGCCTTCGAGGCAATGAGGGGTTAAAATCGTGTTTGATAGCAGATTTGGTAGACCAAGAAGCAGTAAGGGGGAAACAGCTTGATAGTGCTATTGCATGCAAGACCCCACTGAACTGGAAGACTGGTGAGTCCAAAACCTATCATGGAAACCGTACTCCATAGGAGGTAATAGAAGAAGCCCCACTACATGGTTTCCACTAGTACAAAATGGCTAATTAATTACTAAAGAGATGACTAAAATCTGCATATAAACGACTAATTTCAGTTGGTTACTAATAGTGGCTAATTTACAATATCTTATAACGCAACCAGCTTTTAGTCATATTTAGCTTATTCATTAATTTGTTGTCTCAATTTTATCATCTAGTAGTAAATTTAGTCATAGATTTGGTCATTAATTTAGTCATTGATTTAGTCATTAATTGTCACAATTAATGACCAAATAGGCAAAAAAATATACAGCTACGTGATCATCCAAGAAAACCAATTAATGACCAAGTAAATATGACCAAATTATTGGTTTTGTTATAAGATATTGTAAATTAGCTACTAACAGTCATATATATACAAACTTAGTCATTGTTTGAAACTAATTAATGACCAAAGAAATATGACTACTTGTATTATAAGATTTTGTAAATTAGCTACTAATAGTCGTATATATGAAAAATTTAGTAGTCATTTGTAATCACAAATTTATGATAAACGACTAATTTGTTAATTTATATTCATTTCGTTTACTTTCATTAATAATCATTATAAACAACGAATTAAGTCATATATTCATTTTATTTGTGTTCATAGTTAATCAATATAAAATACTAATTTAGTAGTCTAGATTGATTTTATATGTTCATTATTAATCAACATAAATCAACTAGTATGGTTTTGCAACTAAATTAAGAAAGAAATGTCATACATTAATGTGCACATTCATCTCATATGAAAAAACAAAGTTACATGTGTTAATTATAATAATAAATAATATCAAGTACAACTATAAATAATTTCAACCGCATAAATTATATTATATGAAATGTCAAGTATTACAATATGAGTTTCCAACTTAATATTGGTTGGACTATAATTTACACAAGAAATATTGTTTCATCACTTCAAAACATTATCATTTTGTTGTCAAGGCATTGCAACCGAATTCACCAACTCTAAAGAGTTAACCAGGAGTCTATATGTGTGTGTCTGATGAGGATAGGTATCACTAGATGAGTTCTTTCTTCTCTCTCTCTTTCTGCATTTGTTGCTCCAGTGTTATTGTTCTCCTCTTTCTCTAATTCCTGCTTCTTACCATCAATATTGAGTTCCTCTTCTGAAAATGAAAGAAGATACAATGAAGAGTATAAGACATGAAAGATGATAAACATTGGAATGTAAAGTAGACTATAGAGGTTTTATAAGACACATACCTCAACATGAGCAATGTCAATGTCATTTTTCCCCTGGAAAAGCAAGAAAATCGAATAGGTTTTATTCAGTTGGGCAATAGTGGCCACTCTATGGCTAGATGACCTACATAAACAAATAGAATAAAACGTCACCATAAAAAATAACACCTTACTAAGGAACTTAATATTCAAATTTCATGAAAGTTTAGGCGTAATCATGGAAAATAATTTACATATGTGTTACATATGCTAAAACGTTTAGGTTGTAGATAAGTTGCAAAAACAAATGGAAATAAAAAGATAAGATATAATAATAATGTATCAAATTAGGCTAGAAAATTACATCATAGGAGAAAACATTTCTCCTATGGTTACCCATAATGATTGATTGGTTGCATCTTAGCCTTACCTCTCCTTTGTGAGTCCAAAAATAAAAATAAAAATAAGTCCATCCTTAACTAGTTGCATTCCATAGTATCATTTTCACATGCTATCTCCACATAGCCACCAAAAATTTCAAATATGCCTCTAGCTTCTAGGTTACATTTCAGAGAGAATATAATTACTTCGTTTTCTCCAAGTTTGTAACTATTGCAACTATTAACAAAAGTTTTGGAGGGTAGTATTGTATCGAGAGGGAACAAATTCTATGATACTTCAAGTAGTGTGATGCATTAAATGCCATGTACAAATATTACAAGAGCCCGGAGAGATATAAATTCACCGATATTTCTTGGTACCACAAGTGAAACAAACTTTTAATCATTATCTAGTAGAAAATCAGAACTAATGCATAAATATAAAACAAGTAGAAACATAATGGAAAATCTTTCAAACTTCCAATCCAATACCATTTGGGAATAACTCATGCCATAAGTAATGAACATATATTACGTTCATGAAGTCCTTTGTTGGTTGTACAAGAGGTTTTATCTACATTGCTAAAATGATCTAAAAGGGTTAAAACTAATAGTTATTTTCTCAAAAGATATATTATTAAAAGACTTTTCCAAGAGCCTAAATGTATTAGCATCTTTCCAATTAATTGTTAAAAATAGCTAAAAGTCAAATTTTTTATGAGTAGAAGCACCCAAAATACAATATACCTACAAGTACATAGGAAGAAATAATTATCTTTCATTTTCATATTCAATTAATTTCATTTTCACATGAGTACCTCGACTATTATATTAATAAATGTGAACTTGTTAATGGGTTCACAATTCAATAGTGAAGTTGGTGGCATGTCAGGGAATCCATCAAAATTTTATTTCCCAGAAATACATATAAACAATTGGGGCTATGTGCCAATTCTGGGTGAATTTGATAGAATAGTGCATGCCCTCTCATGGAAGCTTAGTTGCATATAAGTGCTTGTGACAATTGGCTTTCCCCTCGAAGGCCATTTTTCTTGTTTAAGGGGTCCACTCATGGATCCATACCTCCTTAAGGGGTTATACTTCCTATGGGAAAATTTTAATGCCTCCCTCCACAGTAAAGGAAGCACTTTCAAGATAAATAGGTGAATGCAAGATTAAAAAGTGCTTCCTACAATTATTGAAATACCCCAAAGGCAACATGGGAACTCACCTTAAGAATTTGAATTGAATCTCATGCATCCCTCTTCCAATGTATAATATTGGCTACATGTCACATCCTCTTCTAGGTTAGTCACCTCAAAAATAACTTACTAATATAAAATACATGTTTCTAAACAAAGCCATCCTTAAAACTAAGGTTGATAGTTATCATCTACACCGTACAAGTAAATCTGTTTTTAAAATCTATCATAAGAACATAGATTATGACAAAATTTCTATAAAACAAAGATGCTTTCATATTGCATGTATGAGTTCATGGAGTTTAGGGAAACATGGGACCACAACAGGAGAAGCCTTATAATGAGCCACTCCCATAATTCAATCCATCACCTCAACAATGGAAATAGAAAATATATAGAAACTATTATATTTGGGAGGAAATATATAACAACAAAAAATATATACAATGAAGGCATCTTTCCTATTTTCCCAAGCCACAACTTGATAGTCTTGATTTTCCCAAATGACTTTTCCCAAGTATGCACATAACATGTCAAAAGGATAATAACCCATGCAATAGCAACAAGTAGCTTTAGAATGTTCTTGAACATATCAAATGGTCTTGTGCTATGATAAGCTTTAAAGTTGAGAATAATATCAAAGACACCTGAGAATTTGAATAATATTAGTGTCGGAAACTCTAAATTGTGTGGGGTCCGAGTAAACAAATTATCGTAAAAATATGCAGATGATTACCTGAAGACTTTTAACCATGTGATGCTTAAATTTTTAGAATGTTTATTATTTTACAGGTTGACAATAGAAGCAATTGTGATGATGAAAAATCCAATAAAACATAATCTACTCATTTGATAGAGAAAAGTTGTGAAAATGCATTAACCTTGATCTATGTAAAATCTGTGAATGCAAATATTAAATAATATTAAAATAGGATAGCTTAGTACAAATGGATATAATCTTTTGGAATTCTAGGATCATTTCTTCTTGTTAAACAGTGTTGAAGATTGGAAATTCAAGAGCAAACTCTTAAGCTTAGTTTGATATGTTTAACATGAATAAGACAAAGTATTGTTGTTGTAATGAATATACTCAAGGCCTCCTCAAAATGGTCCTTTTGAGAAATATCCATTAGAGAACCAAATCCATTCTAAGCAACAATAACCATTTCATGCAAAATACAAACAAGTTTTATTTTACTCAAGGTATGATATAATGATGAAAATTGGTTACAACAATGAGAACTATATATTGTTATAGTAATGAGAACTAGATATAGGATTGCTTGAATCCGTACCTACAATGCTATAATGGAGAATGGCGACATTCAGTCAAAACTTCAAAAGATGTGCCAAAATGTATGTATCTCTACAAAGTTTATCTTTCTAGTGACATGAATGCTAACTTGCAAAAACCCATAATACATTTTACAAACATGATGAAAAATATTAAGAAATTGTAACCAATACTATGATGATGATGATGATATTAATTTAATTAGCTAAGAGACACAACCTAAGGGATGTAACCCTTCACCAAGTAGCAGTGGAATTATATTAGTAATACAAAAGGCACTTGTATCCAATTTCATTTGCAATATAGATTAAAACAAACATTGTATCAAAACTAAAGAAAGATCTAATTTATATGGTAAATCTCGTGCCCAAAGAACCCCACAAGGAAAACTTATGGTGCAAAATCCTATCTACTCACTATACTAAAGCAATACAAGTGTCACAAAAACGCAGTTTCCAAACATCACACAAAAAATGGTCAACCACAACTGTGTACAATAATAATACCTTACCTTAAAATCTTCCACTATAATACTTAAGATTCACCATTTCCTCCTACGTCTAGGCCTTCTTCCACTACACCTCTTCACATATTTTTGTACGCTCACATTCTACAAAATTTTGAGAATTCTCGTTTGGTATTGCTTTCTTTATTGCAACTGAAGCTTCTTCTCTAGTTAATGCTACCAAATTTGCACCTAAAAAGCTAAGTGTGCATTTTGCAACCTTTTTAAAATAAAATGAACCTTCTAATATTAATTCAATTGAAAGTACTGAAAATATATTTGCACTTGCATTTTCATATGGAACACCTAGAAAAATTTCATAATCAAAGCAGTGAGGCTTCTGAAGTGTAGGATCTAGATAGCCAGGTCTATTTGTAGCCCCAATCACAAGAAGATGGTGAAAATTCTTCTTTTCAGATATTTCTGTATAAGAGCCTTGGTCACGAGATCTCACTGTCTGATGTGATTCATCCATACAAGTTAAAGGTTGTGTCATAATACGACATTCCATCTCCCATTGCAATGTTTCTCTCTTAGCACTAATATCATCAATCTCATTTATAAATATGATGGAGAGTGATGTATTTTATGTTTTGGAAAATAAAGCATGAATATTATCCTTTGACGCACCTACCAAATTCACACAATCAAGAAAGAATCATATCAAAGAATCGATAACCCATAAAGACAAAGTATTAGTTTGCACCAAAGCCACTATAACAAGGAATAAAAAATATCCAAAATGACTACTCGATCTATTATATAAAACAAAATAGGATATGAAAATCTCTAGTACCCATTGTATTATAGAATTTTACAAAACACTACACCACCAAACAAGATCAAGTACCTCACACAGAACCACTCAAACATGACCTATGTCTGATACATTAAATCACAATTCAGTGTTCATAGAGAATGTTTGCAGATATTGTTGTGATGCATAATGCAACATTGATAACTACACTATTGGTTCACAAACCATTTAGCTCAATAATTATATGGAATCTTAGCTAGCAATATAACTCACATGTTCAACTTGTCATTTTTCTCATGTAGGACAATAGTGGTAGACACCTTTCAAGATCATATTTCACATAAAAAAGTATGAGATCTTTAGGAAGATGTTTGCCAAAGTACCTAGTGAACAAAACCTTCTAGGGTACCTAATTTTCCCATTTCCATTTCCATTTGTTAGATATAGTTTGCTACATTTCCAGAAGTGCTCGGTGGTCCAAGGGACCTAGAAGAAAGAGTTTATGCTACATATTGTTGCAAAGCATCCATTCCCTATGATAATATATCTTCAACCTATTGTGATGAATGCTACAAATTGTTGATGCCCATAAACTGGTTCTCTGTTAATGGTTCCAGATGAGTGACAAGTATCTACAGATATACAATGAAAACTTTATTGGAGAAATGTAATATTCCTCTATTTCACACATGCATCCAACCCTAAGAAATAATAATGGTTATAGATTATGTATCTACTAATAAGATTTCTCATTCAATGATTTCAAACATGCCTATTATACAAATGCAAGCACGAAATGTTTGTAAAAATAAAAAATTAACTGTGAATAAATTACCTTTAGTTTATAGTTTCAGAGTATGCCTTTAGAAGTTCAAAAGGACGAAATTCTCCCATCCACATAAAGCACCTTTTTGTAGGCATATTCCACATACCTGAGACTAGATGAAAGACATAATCTTTTGCAACTACACTCTTCAAACTAAACATTGTAATGTCCCATGACACCTTCAACCAAAACATGTAACTTATTGTCCCCGACATGTGAATTCACTGTTGAGCTCAAATAATTTTTATATCGATGATGCTCTTCCAACTAGAAGGCATACTCCATATCAAACGCTAGATCTCCTAAGAAGGTTGAAATAAATCATAAACTTACTTGCAAAAAAATTATAATTATCATGTCATCGGAAGACATGGTGTAATGTAAAAGGAAAAACTTATTTGTGTATATCTGCAAAACTACTACATTCATTCAAGATAGAAAAAAATATGCATCCACAAGAAAAATCCTTTAACAATAGTACATTTTTTATGTCATAATGTTTCCAAACTATATACTACTAAATTCCCATAACAATTTACGCATGAAGTCTAAAAAGACAAACAATGTTGTCAATTAGGGTCTAACTTGTGTGGTTAATACGGGAAGTTTTTATCCTCCCCACCCATGTTCAAATCTTGCTTGTGACATGTTTGTCCTTTGTAGGCCAATTTGTGCAAGTAAAGTACCAACAATCTTACACTTGCTTAAGTGATTAAGGGTGTGACAAGAGGTTTCAAAACATTTAAGCCTCTAAGAATTTAGCTCACTAGATATTCACCAATGTTCTTGGCCATTCATTTGGTTCCATGCTAACAAGTGCCCAGTTTCAATCCCTTCAGCTCAGGAAAACTAGTCTACATCAACTTTATTACTATTGATGTCATCCACAAATGTGGGGGAAAAATAATACACAAGTGCTTATCACATTAAATCATGTTTTGTGCCAAATCATTTCATCTCATTTCATACAATAGAGGAAATGTACATGACAATAACTCTATTAGCCTCTTTAAAATAATTACTTTATTTAAAATATTTTAAGAAAAAATCAATTAGACATGTCATATTTTTAATAACATTGGGTGCCCCAAACCAATGAATCCCATGGAATGGAATTCGATTAGCATGGAAGGTCATTAAATAGACTTCCTTCTACCACAAGCATAGAGTTAAGCTATCCTATATGCTTACAGTTATTAAAGGTCCTGGTGTCGACATAAGGTAAAAAAAGAAGGATTCATTGAAAATATGTCTTCATCAACTCTAGCATATCCTCCCTTAATTGCTTGTCCAAGTAACGAGAATCAAGAAGTTCATATGATCCGTGAAAAGTCACCATTGTTGCCAAACAGAAGTGAAAGGCATGCTAGAATAAAAAAAAATTGCAAGACAACTTTATTTCAGTACAAGTATCTATATGTGCAAAATTATGGTGTCACACAAGAAGTGTGGAAAATGTATATCTCATTTGCCACACACCTAAAATACACCAGTAATTTCTATCTTAATAGTTCATACAAATACAAGATAGTAAAAACTCCATGAATTTTTTTTATTCCAATCAGTAACAGCCATCCAAAAATACTTTAGTTTTTCCTTTCAAAATCATTAGTTTAGAAACAAGGGATACGATTTCCACTCATTGAATGACTTTGATCCCCAACACAACTTCCTTCAGTGAAAATTCTCTACATAAAGAAAACAATATGTGTAAATACATGTCATCTGTTTCTATAACGCTTTTTAGTATGCAAACTTTCGAGAAACATTAAATTTCCAAAAGATTGAACCACTGGTGACTATAAAACAAAAATTATTTCAAAAATGAAGCTTCAGGCATGTTGCCTTGCATGTTGAATATCTTGCTCCAGTTGAGTCAACTTTAGTCTACTTTCTAGCCGTTGAACATATGCATGTCCAAAATCATAAATAACTCGATGATACCTCTTTTTCACCATGAAATATTTGATAAATTAGTTCTTGATTTAGAGTCAATTCATATATCCACCAATCTTAACGATATAACCAACAATTGCAAACCTTAAAAATCAACCATATATTCCAAAACCAAAATGTAATTACATTCAACTTCCACAAATCCTAGTGAATTCATGAGTCTAATAATATCAACAATATAACCAAAAATCACAAGCTTAAATAAGAAAACAACTCTTTATATAGAAATTAGAGTGTTCTTGACCTTTGACTTCCTTATGCCCTGTCTCGACTAAAACTTTTTATAATTCAAGCTTAGCTTTCTTAGATGCTCTTATCCTTCGAAGAAAAATTCAAATAATACTTTCCTTCATTAACATGTGTTTCATTGGTTAGCTATCTACATATATTTGTAAAATACTTATTTCTAGTTGAGTAATAATATCAACAAAGTGTACAATGTAGACTCAAATTTTGACTTTCCCACAAAAACAAATAACATGCTAAAATTACACTTTGTACTTCACCTAGATGACCCATTTTCACAAGAACTAATAAAGGAATGAATTAGTTAGAAATATCATTCCTTCCATGCTCTTAGTATAACCCATCATCAATAAGGAATATATTGTTAGGTCTGCATAATAAGCCAATAGATTGGTCCATTTTGCAATGTTTTTGGACATGGTAGTTCTCTTGGTTCCATGCAATAGCTTGGAAAACAACATATCTACTTCCTAAGGACCTACATTGAGGCTTATAATAAAGGCTACATCATAATTTGTTTATAGTTGCATGCAAGCCTATATTTCTCATGAATAACATCAACATATAATTAGATTTTTAGAATTGTATGGCCCAATTAAAGGGCTAGCATGAGTAGTTAAATCAAAGTGATTATATTTTATCCACTTAGGTTCAACTCCCACTAATGACATGCTTGCCCCTCATTAGGCCAGTTTGGCTCTCTAGGGAGTTGTTTTAACTTTCATGTTGATGGGGCCAAGTCCAATCCCAAAGCACATGCTACAAATTAGAATATGAGAGAGAGAGAGTGCTCCAAGAAAACTCTAACTATCTAAGAGTATGAGAGAGAGAGAGAGAGAGAGAGAGAATAGAAGAGAGCCCCACCAAAACCTGTCAAAATATTCCCAACTGATCCTCAGAATCCTTTTTATCAATGAGACCTCTATTTTGTTCATTTTCCATTATTTTCCTTCATTTTCCTCCTCACATGCAACTTGTGACTTTTCACCTTCCTTTTCTCCTAATTTATTTCATTTTCATTAATAAAATGTCAATTAATGCCTATGCCTTTCCAAAGCCTTTGACATTGCCTTTGCCAATTTCCTTAACCATATTAAATGAAATGAACACCCACACTAGGATTTCTTTCCCACCATTTAGCTTGGAATAAGTGTCCCATCCCCATGGCCTTATATATTTTTGCATGGAATTTTTCACCAGGGATGTGACAATATGGAGAGCACATAAATCAACTAAGAGATCTATGGAAATGTTCATGAAGATAATTATGGATATGGTTAAACCAATCAATCATATTAGAAATTTTGTTATGGGAACCTCAATGCCATATACAAGGCCTTAGGTATTGTATTAATGTAAGTGAGAGTGTCATATATAATTATTGTAAATTAGTACTATAAAGTATATTTCTATTCTTATGTGATATTTCTATATCTAAATGTTTCATTATGGCTATTGATATACCGAAAAACGATTGTGGGTCCAAATAATTAGTGTGTTGTCATTACAATAAAATATTTGGTAAAAAACTTGGATGAATAATTACATAATTCTCCAATCATTTTGAAACTCATGTATTCATCCTTTCATTTGGTAGGCGGTTGGCTAATCTAGAAGGAGGGTGGAGGTGAGACAATTAAAATTGGTTTTGCTGCTTTGGTAGGTATTAAAGTTTTGCATAGATTAGCTCCTAAGTTGATTTAAGATCTTATAAGTAAATAATTTTATACATTTAGAAAAATTGTAAAATGAGGGAGTTCTATAAATTAGTAATGACAATGGCTCATTTAGGAAGATTTGTGATTGAGAGAATAATTTATTAAGTACTATAAGGGATATATAAAGATATTAAAAGATAATAATCCCATCATATGAGAGGATAATGATTAGTTGATTTAATCACTTAGTCCCTCTAGAATATAAAAACCTAAGATAGGTTATAGTGGACCCATTGAGGAAGTTGTAGAGGATAATAGGCATGCTAGTGGAGAATTACCTCAAAACTAAAGCTTCCCTCCAGAAATAAAAAACTTAATGTGGCTAATTTTAAATAATAAGACCCTACAAGTTAGCTTCTTCAACATAGGAAATTTAATGGCCTAGGTTGTTGCAACTTATGCAAATAAGAAAATGTAACCATTTAATATCTAATTATGACATATCCCTATACTATATAGGTTTGCAAAGATATTGAAAAAATGATAGGACCAAAAAATTAATGAAAAGGAGGAGAGATAAAAGAAGCCTTCAAATCTTGTTATTCCAGAAAGGATGCTAAGAAGATCAACGCCCTTCCCCTCAGCATATTTTGGGGATTGTGGATACCTAGGAGTATGATATTATTTAATGAAAAGGAAACCCTCTCCTTCAAATGTGTGAATCAGCCACTAAATATGTCAAATTCTTACACATAGGAGGAAGAAAAGAAAATAAACATGAAACTAGAGAAAAGGTAATAATCAAGGATCTTCCTTGGGAATGCTTTCATGGATTTTTGCAAGGAAATCAACCCAAAAGTGGTATACAAAGAATTTTATCTCCACTTCATTGACAATATCCTTCTAATAATTTTTTTACTCTAAAACTAATAATGTTTCTCGATTAATGACATCTAAATTACTTCTTTATCTAGCCCAACAACATGGGGTTCAACAAATACAAATGTTTGTTAACTCTTTTTGGTCATAAAATGGATAAAAAAAATGTCAAATAAAAAATTTAGACTTATATACCCTTTATAATAATACACAATTGCATATGTGAGCTTTTACACATATTCTTTAGTCTTACATATAGAGGGACGTGAACAAGATAACAAATGTCCTTTCAAAGCTTGACTAAAATGTTAGAAATTAATTAACAGGGCAATGAAATATAAAAAATATTGCGGAAACACAAATACATAAATGGATAAAAAAAGAGACACATATATACGTGGTTCACCCAATTTGGGATTCATCCAGGGAGGAACAACCAATCCTTCCTTTTATATTATCCAAAAAAATGAAGAGATACGACCTATAGTAGTTCCGTTGTAATTTCCTCTTCGCTCTCACATAGTATTCTCTCTCTTTCTCTCTCTCACTCTCTTAGAATAATAATCCACAGCCGTAATACAATCCCCTATATAAACCAAGGGGGTGCCTTCTAGGGAAAAAAAAAACCCTAAATTAACATAACTTCTACCATCATATCATTCGCTTAATAAATGGACCAGATTGACAATGAAATTACAATATTTTACAAGGCAAATTTTCATCTATTTTTAGCTTCGAGGTTGCTACCCCCGAACCCATCCGCAGGGGTGGGGCTCATAAAAGTCATTGTCGCCCCCCTATGGACCCCCCTAAAAATTATTAAACTACTGACAATGCCTTCCCATTAGGAATAGAGATCCAACGCGACTGAAACAAAAACATTTGAACAATCAAGAAGATCATCAAGCTCCACACCCAACAATCTCCCACTTGGAGATTGATTATAACAACTTTGCCACTGCTTCACTTGCTAGAAAATGTTTCCACTTTGGACTTGTCCATTTCTCATATTCATCATCATACTTGAAGACTAATTGAAACTGAGTAGGATCTCAGTTTCTCCCAAGTTACAACTTTTGTTAACATGTCTGTAAGATTATGGCTAGCGTGTATCTTTTCCAGCTTCAACTGTCCATATTCCAACACTCATTGTATGAAATGGTACTTGTGTTGTATATGTTTAGTCTTGGAATGAAGTGATGATTTCTTTGCAAGATGAATAACACTCTATTTTTCATTGTATAACCTAGCCATCTCCTGCTTCTTACCCAACTCATGTATAAACCTTTGTAACCAAATCATTTCTTTAAAAGTCTCTGTTGCCACAACAAACTCTAATTCCATCATTGAAAGTGAAACAATGTTTTGCAACTTTGAAACCCAAATGACAGTTGTTCTACCTACAGTAAACACATACCTTATGGTGCTCCTCTTGTTATCTCTATCACCTGCCATATCTACATGAACATATCCATGTAGAGAAATTCTTGGACCACCAGAACATAATTCTTGATTTGTGGTCCCTCTAAAATACTTTAGAATCTATTTCACTGCCATCCAATGCTCTTTTCCTAGATTGTTCATATACCTTCTTACAACTCCCACTGCATGTGCAATATCGGGCCTTGTGCAAACCATTGCATACATTAAGCTTCTAACTATTGACCTATATGGAAATTTACACATATAATCCATCTCTTCCTGAGTCTTAGCACACATTTCCTTAGTTTGAAATGGCTAGCAAAAGGAGTACTAACTACTTTTGCATTCTACATATCAAATATTTCTAAAACCTTTTCTATGTACTCACTCTGAGACAATTTTAACTTTTGATTTTTCCTACCTCTTGTTATAATTTATCATACCAAGGATTTGTTTTGCAACACCCAAATCCTTCATTGAAAATGAATTTTTCAATTTTCCTTTTAGCACATTTATTTTATGTGGGTTATACCGTCCAACAAACATGTCATCTACATACAATATAAATATAATATAGATTCCATCATTTTGTTTCTTAGGATAAACAAAATGATTAGAATTACATCTAGTATAACCTTCTTTAGACGTAAACCTGTCAAATTTTAAAAACCATTGTCTTGGAGCTTATTTTAGGCCATGCAAGATCTTCTTCAACCCACACACTAATTTCTCCCTCCCTTTGACATAATACCCTTGTGGTTGTTGCATATATATTTCTTCCTCCAAATCCCCATGGAGTAAGATTGTATTTACATATAACTGCTCAAGATGAAAATATTTTGCTGCCACTAGACTTAAAATAGTTATAATTGAAGTCATTTTAACAACGGGAAAGAAAATTCATCAACACCTGTACCTTTATTTTGTACAAACCCCTTCACCACAAGTATAGCCTTATACCTGTGTTTACCTCCATACTCTTCCTTCAACTTGTAAAACAATTTATTCTGCAACGTTGTTTTACCTGCAAGCAACTTGACTAGGTCCCAAGTTTTGTTATGCATCAAGGAGTCCATCTCTTCTTCCAAGGCTTGCTCCCACTTCTTCCTGGTTTCTACCTACATTGCTTCTTCATATCTTTTTGGTTCACTAGAATAATTCAACAACACATAATATAGTGAAGGAGAGTATCGTTCAGGGGGTCTAGCTACCCTGCTAGATCTTGTAACACCACTTTCAAGTGTTTGAGGTGTATACTGTTGTTGCGGTTGTTGTTGCTGCGGTTGTTTATCATGATGATTTTCAGGCAACTTTACTTTTTTTGTGATCTCATCAAGTACTGTGTGTTCTTTGTTTTCTTTTTCGTATTTATTTTCCTGCATCTCATCCTTATACAAGGCCTTTTCATTGAATATGACATCTCTACTCCTAATTATTTTCTTATTTTAATAATCATATAAGAAATAACAAAAATCATTAACATCATATCCAATAAAGGTACATTTCTTTGATTTTCCCTCAAGCTTTGTTCTATTTTCTTTATTAATGTGAATAAAACCTTTAGAACCGGAGCTCTTTAAAAATGGGTAGTTTATCTTTTTACCTGTCCATGCCTCCTCTCGAATACCACCATCTAAGGGACTTGAAGGCCCTCTGTTTATCAGATAAAAAAAAAAATATCTACAACATCTACCCAAAATTGTAAGGGTAATCCTGCATGCAATCTCATGCAGCTTGCACACTCCATCATATTGTCTTGTTAATCCTTTTTGACACACCATTTTCATGTGGTGTTCCTCGAACTATATTATCTCTACGAATCCCATGCTCTAAAAAATAATTTTCAAACTCTCTATTGTAGTATTTACCTCCATTGTCTTATCTGAGACACTTCAAATTATTTCATGTCTCATTCTCAATCAAAGCTTTCCATTTCTTCAAAGTATCAAATACATCAAATTTATTTTGAATACAATAAATCCATGTTTTTCTAGTTGCATCATAAATAAAAGTAACATAATAGTGAGAGATACCAAGAGATGATAGTCGAGCGGGGCCCCATACATATGTATGCACAAGATCTAATTTTCTTTCCTCTTTTCCTTCCCAACTCTGATAAATTTGACTCTCTTATGTTTTATGTAAACACAATTTTCACAGAAATCCAATTCAACATGCTTCAAACCCGACAACAAATTTCTTGAGTGAATAATTTGCATCTCTTTCTCACTCATTCGCCCGAGCCTATGATGCCATAATGTCGTATCTTCTCTTATGGAGGTCAAACCATTAACATAATAAGGAATACCATTGCATAAATATCATGTACCAACCCTTTCTACTTTTGTTATTACCAAGGCTCCTTTAGTGACCTTCTAGGTTTTTTCTATGAATGTATATACACATAATTCACCACCTAACTGCCCCATTGAAATTAGATTTTTCTTCAGATTTGGAACATGCCTTACCTCCTTCAATAACCATTGGTTTACATTTTGTTTCTTTATAAAAACCTTACCCATTGCAATGATTTTAGAAGCTCTATCATCACCCAACTAAACATGTCCAAAGTATCCTTGAACATAGTCATGAAAATGTTTCCTATTAGGTGTAGCATGGAATGAACCCCCTTAATCAACCAACAAAACTTCAATAATATTTTCGAATGAAAGAATCAAAGCATCTTGCAATACATCACCTATCACATTCACTTCGTGATTGTCCTCTTGTTTTCTGTCTCCTTTTCCTTTCCGAGATTTGCAGTATTTTCTCAAGTGTCCTTTCTTCCCACATTTCCATCACACTATCCCTGATCTAGATTTGGATCTACCTTTTCTTAACTTTTTTCTATTTCTTTGGATCCTTCCTCTTTCCATTTTTCATCCCCTAGTCTCTGCAGTGAAAGTATTAACTGATGTCTCACCAGAGCTTTTCCTTCACATTTCCTTGCTAAGGATGGCACCAACAATATCATCAAAATTTAAAGTACTAGATCTAGAGACCCACTTACTAATGTCCATAACTAAGCCATTCCAACTTTCTGGCAACGAGCACAGAAATAACAGAGCCCTAACTTTATTATCAAAATTTACCCCTACAGAACTTAACTGACTCATAACCGTGTTAAATTCATTTAAATGGTCATAAATATATATGCTTTCTATGATCTAAAATTATACAAGAACAAAACATAATACAGATACAAACATAAACATGGAGATGCATTAGAAACAAACTTCATTTCATTAATATCAAAGAACAGAAATATGCTTACATACAAAATGGAAATAAAGTAGATCGAGCAATGGTAGCTTATCTCTAAGGTGAGATGTGGAGGCTACATGCCTCTGAGCTATGTTACAATGAGGCTCAATAGCCTTTTCATTATTTAACAATAAGGGAAAACCATAAAAAACCAAAACCATAACCCCTAGGAGATGGAACGCCAAGTGTTTGTGGACCCAGTTGGGGTTAGCTGGGCAGCCAACTTCCTGGGGTCGTAATTTTGTCACATGATCTCCATTTAGCATGTATGATACCTTGTTAGAAATATCTCTCTAAGTACAATAGGAATTGTGGTAGGTCCCTACCTATGGCTATGGGCCTGTTGCATAGCTCAAAAAAAGCCAAGAAGTTGAGGACCCAAAAAGATTGCTAAAAATAGTAAATGCTGTTATAATCAAGGAAACATATGAAACCAACTAGAGGTCTAGGTAGAATAAGTGGGTGGCCACCAATATCCACCTAGATTAGTCGCCCCCCCTTAGGAAGCAATGGTCTCCATTGTGTGCAGAGCCTCTATGAGATGAGGAAAATTATATTGAAACTAAACCTTGGTGAACCACTTTCCCTAGTGAAGGAGTTGTCCTACTTTGACAACTCAATATAGCTAGATCCTCTATTGGAGAGTGTTATTGATATGTGTATCCATGAACTTGTCAATTGTGGCCCATTTGATGCAGCTTTGGTTGATCTTTATTGGTGTCAACTACTTAGCAACATCAGATGTGTCCAACAATGGGGGAAATTATGGTTGTAACTAGTCCACATTGAATATTGGGTGTAGGCCAAGAAATGGTGAAATGCTAAGATCAAAGGCATTTTCCCCTAAAACCTTGGTGATGGTGTACAACCAATATCAAAGTAGGATAATTTTGCGATGGGACCTAACGTGGCACTCCTTCTGCAAATGTAACCAAACTTTTTCGCCCACCTAGAATCCGTCTAGCACCTGATGTTGATCATGACAATATTTGTACTTAGCATTGGCTCATTCCAATATATCATGGACCTACTAGTGGATGTGCTGAATGCGCTCAATGAAAATGTTTGCCTTGTCATCTTCAGCTTGGGCATGAGCCAAATCTTCCTGAGTATTTGTAAATGGTATCGCCACATTAAAGGGACATAATGGCTGGAATCCCAACCCCACCTGAAAGGGACTATGGCCAGTTGAGCTATGGAGGCTCAATTGTAATTGTGTCATACATAGGGGAGGATTTCATCCCATCTGCGTGTATGCTTTGACTTGTAAATGCACAGAATGTGCATGATCATCTTGTAGATGACCTATGTTTGGCCATCAGTTTGGGGGTGGAAGGTCTTGGACTTAATGATCTTCGTATCGATCATCGGCCATAGGTTGACCAAAATGTACTCAAGAACCTATTGTCCTGATCTGAGATAATGGATTTTGGGATCGTGAAGTGCACCCACACTCATTCAAAGAAGAGCTTAGCAGTGGATTTTTCTATGATACTTTTCTTGCAGACCACCAGAATAGCCATCTTAAAAAAAATTATCGACAACCATGAAAACGCAGTCATTGCCATGCTTAGTAGAAGGAAGGCTCGACATGTAATCCATGGAGATGGATTCCCAAGGAAGACTAGGAGTAGGCATAGGAGTATGTATTCCTTCCTTCTTGTTGTGCTAGTCGACAAACCCCCATTTATTAATAGTAGAAGTCAATATTACATTAATAAATGGAGACCCTTTAAAAAAATCCTTCCAAAAATAAGTTTATCGTTTAGGCATTTTCCTTATTAAATTTTGGAATAAAACAAGATGCAGCCTAGATCTGTTTCTTCAACTTATCCTAATGATGAACCACACTCGTTGGTTCGAAACACGTTGACAAATGCATTTGAATGTGATTTATGCTGAAAATTCTTCTAAAAAAACCTGATATGGATCACAAAAGCTTAAATTGAACAAATAAAATGAGATATCAATCAAACACCTTTTCAAAAAACTAGTAAATGATTACCTTTCCCACATATCACATGATCAAACGTGATTGAAAGCCTTGCTAACCCACCAAATCTAGTGAAAAGCGATCAAAAGAGGACTCCACGCTATAACACTTCGAAACTAATAGGTTTCTTATATAAACTAAGTCCTAAGGCATTTTCATTAAAACTAAGGCCTGCATCTGTCAAATTGGCAACTAGGGCCAAACTCCATGTGGGTCAGCTTATTTATGGTAGCTGATACTTTTATTGGATCCTTCTCATTTGAGAGGTGTAGGATTGATCTAAAGATCATCTGATTCCGATAAGTATTTATGGAGATATGAATTTATTTTGATTATGGATTTATTATCTAGCCGACCAACAACTTATGTAGGTTCAAGAAGCCCAAACGTCATGTCTTTTCATCATTCATGTTTTTAGTATAAATAGAAGGAGATTTTAAGTCATTCTACACACCCACTCTCTTGAGATATCTCTTCATCCTGTTTTGGGTTTGATGAAGAAAAGATCCAAAAGATGATGCCCTAATTAATCACAGCCCTAAAACTACAGCCAAGTGATGGATGTTATAAACTATTCTTTGAGGAGGTTATACGGTGGTCATATAACACATAGAGAGCACCCATACGCTGAAGCCCCTACACACAGTCAAGGCATAAACATTTTCAGTGGAACAGCGTCATATAAAATATGAAAGACAGTCTGGACGCAGTCATATTATGGGATGCAGATGTATATACCCGCTTCAATATATGGAATGCAGATATATATATACAACAGTCATATAGCCCGTCATATTCATTACGTATGGAAACAATTAAGTGATACCTTAACACGCAGTCATATGCAGCAAACATTACAGTGATGTATGCAGTGATAAATACGTTGTCTTAAAAAATATCATACACATGAAAGAAACTATGAAGCCGTGTGAGATCTAGCAGCATAGATCTGGAAACTATACGCAATATATATATATATATATATATATATATATATATAATATATATAATATATATTATATATATATATATTATATATTAATATATATATATAATTAATATATAATATATTGTGTGTGTGTGTGTGTGTGTGTGTGTGTGTGTGTGTGTGTGTGTGTGTGTGTTTGTTGTCCATGCAGAGATATACACCGTAGGTCTCATAACAATATATTGAAATGCTGGACAATCATGATACACTGAGCAGAGGGTGACCATATCCACACAGGCATATAAGGATTTCATGCTGCAGATGGGGATGATCCACGCAAGTATATCCATGCAAGCTTAGCAGGCACGCAGGACCCAAGCTTGCAGTTACTGAAGACTCCATCAACAAAACTTCTACAATGCTGTGAATGGAGACATCTAAGCACAGCTATGAGATTTGTTCTCGCTATCAAAAGGAGATACATAACTCACATTCCTCTCTGAAATATGGGCACATGTACACACTATAAGGAGAGGAACAGTACTCGGGTTTCATCTCTGTAACCTCCTTGGTGATATTCACCTCCATGAATGGGATCAGTGAAACCCTACAGCAGTACTAACCCTACAGTAGTGTTAACTCACCATCCAGCAAAGAAGATCTATGAATCCCCGCAGCCATACTAAAGGAGTATGTTACAATGAGAAGACCGGATCTGTCATTCTCAACATACTTGTCGATTTGGGGTAGCAATGTGATGTTGTATAATGAGAGCAGCATAACAGTCATTGAGTACACATCAGATAGGTGCAGATCCATGATATTGAGAACAAATCAATGATATTTGGATGCAGCACTACATAATGAATGGGCAGCATGATAGAATCATGAAGTAACACAACACATGGGCAACATAATGTATGAGGTCATGGACAACATGATGTGTGGGCAGCACAGTGATCATGAGCAACATGATCATACAGCATGATGGTGCGACACGGTTAGGTGCAAAAAATGGATGAGATGCAGAATGATGAAAGGTGAAGGAATCACCTTGGAGAATCAGTTGAAGGAGAATGTCTTCAACTAATCTCATCGTTATATGAAATGATCTATGCTAGATCTAAATAAGTCAAAGTGTTGACTTTTGTTGTAAATGTACTATCTCTCTCTCTCTCTCTCTTTCTCTATTGAACTTCGAAGAACATAAAAGAAGAATTGATCTAGGGTTTCCCCACACATTATGGGGTTTGTCCCTGGCTCGTGCCACATCTTGTGTCCTCTTGTCTTAGCTTGTCTTCTGTGATTTATATTTGTGTTCTATATATAGTTTATCTTAATGCTGATGTGATTGCTAACTGTGAAAATTTAAATAAATTGCTCTAGCATAGAACATACCAAAAATTAATCATATCGTTATTCTTAGAAGGCACATCCTAACAAGTTACCTTAAAATGTGCGAGATGTGAAATTGCAATGACAACATTTCCCTTATCACATCGCATTTCGAACATTTACAAGAACACTACAAACTTACCATCCGTCGAGATTGAGAAATGCAATTGAAACTTGGACCCACTCTAGAGATACATTACAGACAAGTATTTAGGTTTGTTGTTTAATAAAAAGCGCTTTACAAAAGAAAGCCAGACAAATGAGCTATGTTTTGGAAACAATAGTAAGCAACCTGAATCTCGCATCTCGCAGAAACAAAAGAAATGATAAGGAAATAATACAAACATAATGCAATAACGTGATCTGTGATGTTTCTTCCCAAATCGCAAAATCGACATTTTCACAATTTAAAAGTTCTCCAACATAGAATATTTCTTCTGAAATTATTACGCAGACATTAATGAACATTAAAGCCAAAAGATAACAAACCATTAGTGGGCATTTAGTAAAGGTTAATGGCATTTATGTGTGAAAATTCATCCAACATGATACGATATCTTCTCACTTGCGTTCAAATAAAACTCCTTTCTTATCACCTTTTCAAGTTATCTGTATTATTCCATCTTACATTCATTTTTATCTCTGTATATCCGATAGTTGATTTTTTCTCCATTTTCATGAAAAATACACAGAAGGAGTCTTTGGGAGCAATGGCAAAGAAGGGCAAGGCAGTTGCATCTGAGAAATCAGAAATGACTCCTTTATTCACAGATATCACATGTAGCACAGAAGGAGGGACCTTTACATGGGAAACCATGTATGATTTATTAGAAGAAGAGGAACCAAGACCTCTGGAAACAAAGGTCACAGCTAATGGTCGTGTTTCCTCAGATGCCACCATTTTTTAGATGGCATGCTCATTTCTGCATTGCATAACCGCACGCCCAAAGATAATCCCTTATACAGATATGGTCAAATGGATTATCGATCAGGCCAACATCTTAGACAGAGAATTTAAGAATAGAAGCAAAGAGGTTATGGGATCTGTTTTGCTAGAAAATCTATGTCTTATGTACCACCTACTAGAGCCAAAAGCCATCTACAAAAAATAGTTCCTTGAGAAGTTTGCCAAAGAGAATGAAGGCCCAGCAGATGTCACCTAGAACTGGTCGAATAATGAGGGCAATATCAATAAGGAAAAAGCGGGTATGTACTCTACTGCATCTATTCTTCCTCCCCATAGTTTTGTAGCAGCCATGCTATGTAGGATGTTTTGCAAGCCCGATAGCACTAAATTTTCCCTAGAATGGCTACCATTATTAGATGCAATTGTAAACACAACCATAATGAATTGGGCCCAAATTTTTTCTGATAATTTAGCAAAAGGAAATAATCGATTATAGGAGGAAAAGGAGTATCTCTTCGAGGGTTTACCCTCCATTTTTTATGAGTCCCTATGTCATGGATGCAATTTGTTTTGGTTCAAAATTTCCTATCATGGGATCGAAGTGGACTATGAAAGATCCACTTCCCATTCATATATATCATAAGGACATGTGGGAGTCTCATTTTCACCCACATTTTTACAAAATTTGTCATGGATTCATGTTGCTTATCCATAAACAGATTTACAACCGAGATGCCTCTAGGTTTTCTAAGGAAGCCGAGGTAGATATCCTCCCAGTGGCCAGATGGTTTGGGGAGGAAACATTCACATATATCAAGGTTTTTGGAAGCATTACCTCACTTCATGTCCTCCCATACTATGTTCCAGACAAATTGATGGTTAGAGAGATAGCCTATAAAATAGCTAGTGAGGGTGGGTTGAGCAAAGGATTATAGTAAATGAAAAAGGTCATTTGGCCTACATTTTTGTTATAGTGTGGAGAATTTTCACTGCACAATCTAGGGCATGCATTCAAAGAAGTAGAGATCATGCAATCTCTAAAATTACCTAAATTCCCAGGAAGGCAGTATGACCCAAATGGCATTGCCAAAGACTTCACTACCATGGTGAACGTGAAGGTATTCAATCATGAGGAAGATCCATTTGATGACATCTTCCTACAAAAAGAGAAATTCACAGAGGCAAAGCACATGTCATCACTACTTTTTTACCCAAAAGAGCTTCAAGCCATTCATGAATATAGAGAAAGGAGATTGTTAAATGTCCCATTAGACCAATTACTGATTTAACCAATAAGGGAGCCTACTCCTAGCGTAAGCCTAGAAGGAAGCTCCAAAGAAAATTCTAAAGATGATTCTAAAGCAAAGTCCCAAGAGAAGTCTACTAGGGAGTCAAAGAAATCGGAACAACAGTCACAGAATGGAGGAAAAAAAGTAAGGAGTCAGGAAAGGATACATTCTAATCTACAGAAAAGACAGTTGAGCAAACCTCACCTAAAAAACAGGCTAAAATTCACCCCACCTCCATGGAGTTAAGAAAACCCACAGTGATTGATCTAGAGAAAGAATGGAAGCATTTTAATAAAAATCTCCATACAGAGGGACAAGAACCTAAGCCATAGACTCCACAACACAAAACAACTCAAGAAATTACAGTAGAGAAAACTGTAAGTACTCAAGAGGTAGAGCACATTCCTTGCACTCCTACCTCTAAATTGTTTTTGAGAATTGAGGAGATTCCTCCATCAGATGTGTTCTATAGCCTAACCCACAAAGTTGTCGTTAAAAGGAAGAGAAGGAAGAGGAAGTTGGATGCTACAGCTGCTACTACTCCCAATAATGAATCGATGGATATTGTTTGGAAAGACACACCCGTTGACCCATCTGACAACCTTACTAGATTGTCTCAGTTTACAGGAACCTACGCTACAACAACTATTGATAAAGCAACAAAGGTACAAATTTTGCTTAGAGAAAAGGAAAATAAAATTTTGTTGTTGGAACAAGAATTAGAGCAAGAAAAATCTAACCAACAAGCGGAATCGCAAATATACAATCTCCAACAAGAATTCGAGTAGATGCAAATAAAACATCAAGCTAGTTTAGCAAAAAAAGAAGCGCAGATACAAGCATTAACCGATAAGTATAAAGACAGTCCAAATATTGATTAGTTTATAATTGAAGTCCTCAGCCTTAACTCCTAGTTAATGCACCAAAAGGAAATTATATGCGAGAAGGTCTCATAGTTGAGTCCTTATTGCGAGACTAGTGACAAGTTAACGAGTCAAGTTGTTGACATATGACTCGAATATGATGAAGTCTTGAAAAGAGTTTCTGACTTCATCACCTGGCAGAGTTCAAATGATTGGAGGAAGTTTGATTTGCATATACTGGAGGAGTCACATAAAGAAATTTGACTTTTAGACTGGGATTATTGGCTTAGATAAGAATAAAAGGCAACAACAGTCGCAATAGCAGTAGCAAACATTGTTATTGAAAACATCAATGAAAATTTACTCAGCGCGAACATGGTAGCAGAGTCTGTACTAGGATCTCTTCTGAATGTAAAACATCTTGAACAATAGTGGAGGTAGGCAACAAGGGAAAAAGAGGAAGCAATTAGGCAAATGACCAGGTTAAACTGGGAAGCGTACTCACAATATTTAGTTAAACTGTACAGCTAGTGGATGACCCTACGATGCCTAACCTCTTCCATGCAGAAAATGGTGCCAACACTGACCAATGTCGTGTTCACTGGGCAGTTGAAATCTGCGATCAGCTGACCGACACAACTCAAACTCATGACGGACATCTGCAATCTCAAAGATAAAATGCAAAGGAGTTAGTCACCATGTTTTATTTCTATTTTTGTTTTGTTTTTCATAATTGAGGAAGGTTGTTTAAACTTCCTCAACTATTTTTGTAATAATCTATTATTAGGATCTATAGTTTAGTATTTAAATCCCTCTCATGCATTTAGAGAGGGGTCCAAAATTTTATCATAAATAATCTTCAAAACATGCACTTTTGTCGCTTTAAGGAAGTTCCAGTGAAATGAATGGAACAGGATTTATTTTTATCTTATCTGGCCTCTTCTAATGAAATTGCACTTTTGTACTCTTAGATGGTGTTAGATTGATTGGAAGTAGGTCAATATTGCTGAAACACATGAGCAAAACTGATTACAAATGGTACTTTTATCTCATGATTTTGTTTTGTTTATGTATTAAGAAATAATTTTTCCTCAAATTGTTTATGTATGAAAGTTTAAAGTTTGGTTAGCATTATTGCACTTTTGTATCGTGATGGCTTAAATTTTATGCTGAATATATGAATAGTTTTGTAGGCGATTATCTTTCACAATTGTTTCAGCTAACTATTTATCTGAAACGATTATTGTTAAAACGATTTCACTTCTTATTGCAGTTGAATGATATTTATTACCAATTGCTTTGGGTCATTATTGTAGATCGCATGTTTCAATTTTATTCTCGGGTATAGTCATAGCTAGATAGTATTTAAATTAGGATATATGCATGTGATTATTAGTTTATATTAGGTTACTTTTACCTTCAACATTACTCTGAACTATCATATATCACCCCATCAGCAGTATCATAATTTATTTTATCTTTTAGGTTTCTCCGATCTTCATAATTGTTTAGATCTTCTTCCAGATTCATCGCATTAGGTTTCTTTTTATCAACATTTCGAACCAGCAATGGTGGTTCATCTTCAGGATATGAAAGATGAGTGGAAGACTATTCTTATTGTAGGCAATGATTTTTGAGGCTTCAACATTTTTGGCGCTAGAAGGAGGGCCTGACTATGAATGGAAAGTAAATCCAAATTAATAAACTATTCTAAGAGTAAAAATCCCTCACCATCACCTCCAACTTCTCGATCACATTCCAAATCTCCTAATTCTAAGAGAGAAGTTATAAAAACAACAACATAGCCCACTATTGAAATCCCAAAGAAGCCAGATCATTCTTCTTCTACTAAAGCCTCTGAAATTCAATATTTGATTCATAAATTACAAGGGATTTTGATATTTCAAGAGGAATCTAAGTTATCCCAATATAGTGTTACCTCTCAATTTACCCCATCTCAGCGGTTAACTAGAGTACAGAGAGAAAAATTTGGAATCACACCATTTGAATTTTGTCTACCAAGCTGTAAGAAAGATAAGAAGACACCATCTTAATCTCACAATGGGGTTCTTTCATCAACACAATCATCATCTTCATTCATTTCATCCATATCATCACAAGACCAATCATCCACATCACCGCTCTAGATCATGATTCACACAGGTACTGGAACTCCATCTTCCTCTACCAAATCACCTTCAACCACTCCCACATCTTCCTATTTTCAAATACCAACAATGGCTTAACCTCCTCAAAGGCCATGGACAAATCCAAGAGCTATTAGGATGGTTTCACATTTACATACGTTTCTAACCCATCCAGAGAAATGGTTACCAAAGTTCAATCCTGATAGTGGCCTACTGGCTGAGGAACACATAAAAAAATTTATGTTGTCCATTAACTTGAACAAAGTAGTAGAAGAAGATGCAGTTGTAAGATTATTTCCATATACTTTGCAAGGAGTAGCAGGATCATGGTACTTCTCATTACCATCAGGTCATATTAATAGTTGGGTTGCTTTTTAAGAGCAGTTCTTAACTAAATTTGGAGATGATAGATACACGACGACTCTAATCAATGATCTCTGCAATTTGAAAGCCCAACCTAAAGAACCAATAAAAGACTTTAGCTCTCGCTTCAATAAATTATTGAATAAAATACCAGCGGCATCTATGCCCAGTGATGAGATCCAAAATGAGTTGTATATTTCTGCTCTTTGTTCAAACACAACTATTTTTGTCGGTAGAGCTGCCAAACCAACTTTGGCAGAAAATATGAAAGAGGCAATAGTTGTAGAAAAATGTATTCTAGCTGTAGATAAGAAAAACGCATTAGAAGAATGAAAATCCAACAAAGTGACTTTTAGGGATGAATCAAGAAGAAACCACCAAAAGATCCTTTTTATCATGAAGGTTTGTAGAAGGTCCTCAAAACCATGTCTAATGAAATGGTTGACATTAAAAAATAGGTAGCAGAGACTTCCTCTAAGAAATATTTTAGGCCATTTAAAAGGAATTCCCCTGCTGATCCTAAACCTCTAAATGTTGTATCAAATGCTAAATCAAATGGAGAGGAAGATAAAGTTTCAACAAATGAAGAACAAGTAGATGATGAAGAAGTGGTAGAGTTACAAGGAATGTGGGCTTTTATACTTCCCAACGAAGAAACACAAGAAGCACTGCCTATTGCCACCCGAAGTAAAAACCTTATTGATTTGCCACAAACAAATCCAAAGTAGAATGCTTCAACACCACCTCCCAAGGACAAAACAACAGTCAAGAAATCTTCACCAAAATCCACTCAAACTGCTCCTCAATTGAACTCTTCACCTTCAACTAAAACCCTGAAAGTATCTAATGAAATCGAATATAATATTGTTGATGATATGAAAAAGACTAGGGCAAACATCACCTTTCATGAGTTTAGCAACTTGAAAAATCAGCAGAAGCTACTCCTTAGGGAACTCAAAGAGGTACCTACTTCACCTTTTCCTATTGTTGTGATCTCACAAGCTTCCTAAGAAATGGGAAGACGCCCTAGCACCTCTTTAAACAAAATTGATCCAACCGACATAGCTCTGATTGGAGAAATATCTAAATCCCATACTCCATTTCTCCTTATTTTTGAAATTTTTAATAAAAACTTACAAAACCGTTTAGTTTGATTCAAGGGCTTCATCTAACATTTTACCTAGAATAGTTTGTGCAAAGTTGAATTTTCAGCCCCAAAAATCTGTTGTACACATAGTACAGTTAGATTGGTCTCAAGTCAAAGTTGTTGGGGAACTTAATCAACTAACCATTAGACTATCGTCAAAACCCAAGTTTGTCAAGTCATTAACATTCCTGTAGTTGGTATTCCCAATTTCTATGGCTTAATCCTTAATAGAGACTGGTCAGAAAAGCTTCATGGCTATTTTGCGACTGACTAGTCTCACATGTGGCTTCCCTATAATCACAAGCCGATCCAAATAAGGTTGATCGTGAAAAACATTAGAAGTACATAGTCACGAAGCTAGAAGGATAAAATGAACCAGTTGAGTATAGCAACAATATCATTGGAAACTACTCAGTAGAATCATTTCTAGGAAATTTTAATGCTTATACTTCACCTTTCTTGGAAAACTCTATTGTATCTCAAGTCGAAAAATTTTCCCAAACAAATACTTCTAAGTGTGCAAATTTTGTTGATAACCTTGTAGTTAGCTCCCTATTTTGGAAATAATTTTTTGATGAATATAAATCCAATGTTGGAGTAGGAGCAGGATGCATATTAGTTAGCCCAGAAGGGAAAAATACTATGTTAGCATGCAAACTTTAATTTCACTGCACAAACAACACTGCTGAATACGAAGCATTAGTTCAAGGTTTGTATAAATGCATTGACCTTAATATCAAACACCTCCAACTGTTTGGAGATTCAGAAATTGTGATAAAGAAGGTAAGAAATACTATACAGTGTTTGATAGGACATTTGAAACACTGTCAGTCGTTAGTCCAAGACCTGACTTCCCACTTTGCGGTGTTTAATATTTCCCCTATTCCAAAACTCCAAAACGCAAGCGCTGACCTTTTAGCTAATCTAGCTTCCAAGCTTATTCCACCAGGAGATTATAGTCCTAATTGCTTTTCTATTGAATTGATTTTTAGGCCTTCTATTCCCAAAAATATCACTAATTAAAGAGTCTTTAATAACGATCCAGACATCATAAGCTGTTTTACATCAGAAGGCTCTTACGATGACCAAATAGTTGACAAAGACCAACATGACAACCAACTTAAGCAACAAACAACCAATAATGTTATACCAAGTCTGTGGTTAAGTTAGAAGATTTATATGACCGTAAGGACAGATTTAAATAACACACCAATTCAAAACTTCAGCGTTCAACTCTGAGGTTTGAATTGATTAACCTTGTAACTAACTTGAAACCTAAAAATATTAATCTACACCTTGAAGTTACGTCAGATGAGAAATCAACCTTTATACATTTGTTGAAGAAATATAAGAATGTCTTCGCATGGAACTATGAATATCTTAAAACGTATGACACTTTTATTATTCAACATACTATCCCCATGACATCTAATGAAAAACATGTTTAGTAGAAATTAAGAAAAATCCATCCTAATTTAGAAAATCATATTAAATCTGAATTGAACAGACTGCTGAAAGCCAAGATTATTTTCCCTGTCAGACACTCCAGGTGGGTCTCCAATATTGTCCTAGTCAAAAAGAAGAACGACGATATTCAGATATGTATAGACTCCGTAATCTAAACAAATCATGTCAAAAGTACAATTTCCCATTGTCTTCTATGGAACAAATATTGCAATCAGTTGTAGGCTCAGAACCAATGTCTTTCTTGTATGGATTCTCGCATCATAATCAGATCCTAGTACATCCAAATGACCAGCTGAAAACTACATTCAGGACAAAATGGGGCACTTATGCTTATTAGAATATGCCATTTAGACTAATTAATGATGGTGTTACTTTTGAAAGAGCCATGGACATAGCCTTAAAAGGTTTAGTAAACAAATTAATAGTAATCTACTTAGACAATATAACTGTATATTCCAAAAAGCGCAGTAATCATTTAAGAGATTTAAAATAAATCTTTGAGTTTGTCAAAGGTATGGAATTTCTCTTAATCCTAAGAAATCTTACTTCGTGTTAAGTGAAGGAAAACTCCTTCGATTCATTGTATCCAAAGTAGGGATTCACATTGACCTTGATAGAATAAGAGAAATATCTAAAATTCATTTACCTCATAACAAAAAATCAATGCAATCTTTCCTAGGTCAGATAAATTTTGTTAAAATATTTTTCCCTGACTTCTCACGAATTGTTTTACCTATTCAATCTATGATAAATAAAAATTATCTTTTTAAATGGGGACACATAGAACATGAAGCTTATGATGTGATTAAGCAAGCAATCATTAACGCTCCCTCTTTAGCAACTCCGAATTTTTCAAATCATTTGATTCTATATAATTTTTCTTCTGAGAAATCATATGTAGCCATATTGGCACAAGTCAATGAAGAAAAAGCTAAAGACCCAATCTCTTTCTTTAGCTCCAATTTGCAAGGGGCTGAATCGAATTATTCAAATGTTGAAAAATTGTCAAGCTTTTGCTGTTTTCAAATAAATAAAACACTTCAGACCTTTTCTTCTCAAAACCCACACCAAAGTAATAATCCCTTTCTCAGCAGTGAGAAATAGTTGACACAAAGGGATGTAGGTGACAAGAGAGAAAATTGAGTGACAACTCTGCAAGAATATGACATTGAAATCATACCAACAAAAATTGTAAAAGGTCATGGTTTTTGTAGGATGTTAGCAAGAGCATCTAATTTATCAACACTAAAAGACTTGGGTGATGATGTACAAGTCTATGAGGTAAGCCTTAACAACACTGAGTCAAGTTATGTGTATATCATATTTTACATAAGAAATGAATATGCCCCAATGCAATTAAATTATAAAAAGAGAATGGCCTTGAGGCTAAAATCTAGATAATATAAAATCGTCAATGATGTGCTTCTTAGAATAAATTATGATTCTTTTTAACTTAGATGTCTTGAAAAATACAAGGCAGAAAAGGTGTTGTAGGAACTCCATGATGGACCAGCTGGTGGTAATTTTGGAGGAGATACCACCACACATAAAATCCTACACACTGGCTATTACTAGCTGACATTATTCAAGGATACACACAGTTATGTAAGGAAAGGTAAAGTTTGTCAGACAGCTGCTGGGAGACAGAGAAAACCCGCATTACCATTACAACCAGTCAATATTGAACAACCATTTGAGTAATGGGGATTGGACATAATAGGTGAGATCATTCCTCATTCTTCTAAGCAGCATAGTTATATCCTTACAACAATTGTTTACTTCACAAAATGGGTGGAATCTATTCCACTCAAGGTAGCCAATTCTGAAAACATCATTGAATTCATCGATAAATTTATCATTACCATATTTGTTCTGCCATCTACCTTGATGTTTGGTAATGCATCTTATTTTTTAGGCAATGCTATGATAGAATTTTCTCTTAAAAGAGGTTTCAAGCTTAAATACTCTGCTAATTATTATCCACAGGGAAATGGGCAAACAAAAATATCATAAGGATTATTAAATGAACTATTGACCAAAATCAGAAGAAATGGCATAAGTATTTAATATTTTCTCGATCGAATAATTCAGAAGGCCTCCATTAGCACTTCTCCTTTTAATTTTGTCTACGAGAAAGAAGTTGTCCTACCTGCAAATGTAGTTATTCCCTCTCTAGCCCTAGTTCATTTCATTGAAGAAACTCCTTCCTCTTCTATGCAATTTAGGCAGTTACAAATCCTTAATCTCGAAGAGGAAAGGGAAAAGGCCAGAATCGCACATGCACATCATCAACAGTTAGTCAAAGCTTCCTATGATTCAAATTTTGTAAGTTCAAAATCTTTTCAACTCAAACACCTAGTATTGAAATGGGATAAAGCCCATGAGAAAAAAGGTAAGCATACAAAGTTCCAACAAATGTGGCTTGGCCTGTTTCAGATTGTGGAACAAATAGGCCCATCAATCTTTTTATTGCAGGATTTATCAGGCAAGAGAAAATCTCTACCTATAAATGGGCAGATCTTAAAGAAATATTTTCCATAGAAGATGATCTCTTATATTCACTATATATTTTTGCCTTTATTTTATTTTTCTAGAAAGAATAATACAAGTTGAAAAACATTTACTTTTGGCTTTACAGATAATAGTCTCTTTTTATTTTTGAATTTTTGCTTGTATAAGTAAATATTATTATGAAAATGACTTTCACACATAAAATATAGGGTCAAGTTCTGTTACTCTAAAATTGCTTGTTCTCTGCCAAAATTATTTCATTTTTGATGAAACTTAAGTTTAGAAATGAACATTTCCTCTACATCAGTCAAGAAAAGTATCAATAACAAAACAAAGTCTCTCTATAGAAAAGCATCTTTAAACTCTATAATTGTCATCCAAAAGCTCTTAAGGAGCCAATGATTCTCCCCATCTATTCAATTTTCATTTCTTAGAGTGTAATTCTAAAATGTACTTAAAACTTAAAGGATAAGAGGTCTCATCAAGAGTCGGCTTACCATGATCATAAGGTTTTAACTAGCTGACATTACCAATACTACATATCAAAACATGATAATGGCTTGAGATTGTATGAATCAAAAGAAAAGTGGTGTCACTAGGAGCCATCTTGTTCAGTTAAGTTCTAATCAAGTGAACGACATTGTCAATTTTGGTCACCAAACCAAGACATTGTCTTTTAAGGGATAGAAAATTAAATTTTGAAGAAAATAATTATTTCAGAAAATAAGAGGAAATAAGTATACAAATCTAAGCTTATCTTTAAAAATTGTATTTTGACCTAGGTGGGATACTGAATCATTACTAGTTAAAAGGTAACCCTATCGAGGCTGTAAACACCTATTCGCAGCAGAGGCTCTACCTATCACAACTGAGTATACCAAAAAATGATCTGTGAAGAGTCTACCTGTTTTTATCTTTAAAACTAAGTAACAACTGATGTAGACAAAGTAAATTTCTTATGTAAGAGGATAATCAAAAGGCTGATAGTTAAGTGAATGTTGTTAAATATTCAAAGATTAGTATGACTTATCTTATATTTAATGTAATTTTTATTTTCAAAACCATCTTTATTTTGGAAGTTTTTAGAAATTTCAAAAAACTCTCAGAGATAACTAGTTCTTCCAAGTGAATCGCCAATTGTTGCGTTATTCAACAACCCCCTGTTTGTTAATAGTAGTAGTCAATATTACATTAATAAATGGGGATCCTTTGAAAAAACACTTCAAAAAATAAGTTTATCATTTATGCATTTTCCCTATTAAATTTTGGAATAAAACGACATATAAATCAAACACCTTTTCAAAAAACTAGTAAATGTCTACCTTTCCCATATATCGCACGACCAAACTTGATTGAAAGCCTTGCTAATCCACCAAATCTAGCGAAAAGTGATCAAAAGAGGACTCCGCACTATAACACTTTGAAACTATTGTGTTTCTTATATAAACTAAGTCCTAAGGAATTTTTATTAAAACTAAGGCCTGCATCGCATATTGCTATTCTTAGAAGGCACACCTTAATAAGTCACCTTAAAATGTGCGAGTTACGAAATTGCGATGACAACATTTCCCTTATTGCATCGCATTTTGAACATTTAGAAGAACATCGCAAACTTATCATCTGTTGAGATTGTCAAATGCGATTGAAACCCGGACCCACTATCGAGATACGTCACAAACAAGTATTTAGGTTCGTTGCTTAATAAAAGGCGCTTTACACAAGAAATCTTGAAAAATGAGCTATGTTTTGGAAACAATAGTAAGCAGCTCGCATCTTGCATCTCACAGAAACAGAAGAAACGACAAGGAAATCATGTAAACATAATGCGATAATGTGATCTATGATATTGCTTCGCAAATCGTAAAATCGACATTTTCACAATTTAAAAGCTCGCAACCCTAGAATTTTTCTTCCCGACTTACGATGCAGACATTAATGAGCATTAAAGCTAAGAGATAAAGAACCATTAGTGGGCATTTAGTAAAGGTTAATGGCATTTATGTGTGAAAATCCATCCAATGTGATACGATATCTTCTCACTCGCGTTCAAATAAAAGTCCTTTCTTATCACGTTTTCAAGTTATCTATATTATTCCATCTTATGTTCATTCTTATCTCTGTATATCAGATAGCTGTTATTTTTCTCCATTTTCAAGAAAAATCCACAGAAGGAGTCTTTGGGAGAAATGGCAAAGAAGGGCAAGGCAGTTGCGTCTGAGAAATCTGAAATGACTCCATTATTCACAGATACCACATGAAGCAGAGAAGGAGCGACCTCTACATGGGAAACCATGTATGATTTATTAGAAGAAGAGGAACTATGACCTCTAGAAACAAAGGTCATAGCTGACGGTCGTGTTTCCTCTGATGCCGTAATTTTTTAGATGGCATGCTCATTTCTGCATCACATAGACACACACCCAAAGATAATCCCTTATATAGATATGGTCAAGTAGATTGTTGATCAGGCCGACATCTCAAACAAAGAATTTAATAATAGAAGCCAAGATTTTATGGGATGAGCAAAGGATTAAGGGAAGCGAAAAAGGCCATTTGGCCTACATTTCCATTATAGTGTAGAGAATTTGCACTACGCAATCTGGGGCATGCATTCAAAGAAGCAGAGATCATGCAATCTCTAAAATTACCTAAATTCCTAGCAAGGCCATATGATGCAAATGGCACTGCCAAAGACTTCATTACCATGGTGAAAGTGAAGGTATTTAGTCATGAGAAAGATTCATTTGATGACATCTTCCTACAGAAAGAGACATTCACAGAGGTGAAGCACATGTCATCACTTCTTTTTGACCGAGAAGAGCTTGAAGCCTTTCATGAATACATAGAAATGAGATTATTAAAGGTCCCATTGGACCAATTACTAATTGAACCAATAAGGGAGCCAACTCCCACTGTAAGCCTAGAAGGAAGCTCCATAGAAAATTCTAAGGATGATTCTGAAGGAGACTCCCAAGAGAAGTCTACCATGGAGTCAGAGAAATCAGAACAATAGTCACAGAAAGGGGGAAGCAAAAGCAAGGATTCAGAAAAGGATACAGCTGAATCTACAGAAAAGAGAGCTGAGCAAACCTCGACTAAAAAATAGGTTGAAATTCACTCTGCCTCCACCCAATCAACAAAACCTCTGGTGATTGATCTAGAGAAAGAATGGGAGCATTTTATTAAAAATCTCCATACATAGGCACAAGTACTTAAGCCAAAAACTCCACAACACAAAGAAACTCAAGAAATTATAGTAGACAAAACCATAAGTACTCAAGAGGTAGAGCACATTCCTACCACTCCTACCTCTGAAATTGTTTTGAGAATTGAGGAAATTCCTCCTTTAGATGTGGTCTATAGCCCAACCCACAAAGTTGTCATCAAAAGGTAGAGAAAGAATAGGAATTTGAATGCTATAGCTACTACTACTCCTGATAATGAACTGATGGATAATGTCTGGAAAGACTCACCCATCGACCCATCTGACAACCTTACTAGAGTGTCTCAATTTGCAGGAACCTACGCTACAACGACTATTGATAAAGCAATAGAGGTGCAAATGTTGCTTAGAGAAAAGGAAAATAAAATTCTGTTATTGGAACAACAGTTAGAGTAAGAAAAACCTAACCAACAAGTGGAATTGCAAATAGCCAAGCTACAACAAGAATTCGAGCAGATGCAAATAAAAAATCAAGTCAGTTTAGCAGAAAAATAAGCGCAGATACAAGCATTAACAGATAAGTATAAAGACGGTCCAAATATTAATCAGTTTATAATTGAAGTGCTAATCCTTAACTCCCATTTAATACACCAAAAGGAAATTCTATGCCAGAAGGTCTCACAGTTGAGTCCTTATTGCGAGACTGGTGACACATTAACGAGTCAAGTCATTGACATAAGACTCGAATATGATGAAGTCTTGAAAAGAGTTTATGACTTCATCACTTGGAAGAATTGAAAGGATGGGAGGAAAGTTGATTTTCCTATAATGGAGGATTCACATAAAGAAATTTTATTTGCAGTCCGGAATTCTCAGCTTAGACAAGCAAAAAAGGAAACAGCGGTCGTAGTAGCAGCAACAAACACTGTTATTGAAAACATCAATGAAAATTTACTCTGCGCGAACTTGGTAGTAGGGTCTGTACCAGGTTTTCTTTCGAATGTAAAACAACTTGAACAATAGTGGAGGTAGGAAACAGGGGAAGAAGAGGAAGCGATTAGGAAAATGACCAGGTTAAACTGGGAAGCATACTAGCAATATTTAGTTAAACCTTACAGCCAGTGGATGACCCCGTGATGCCTAACCTCTTCCAGACACAAAATGGTGCCAGCACTGACCGATGTTGTGTTCACTGGGCAGTTGAAATCTGTTAATTTTAGGTATGTTCTATGCTAGAGCAATTTATTTCAATTTTCACAGTTAGCTCAATATCTTTTCCAGATTAGCAATCACATCATCATTAAAATAAATTGTAGATAGAACATAAATATAAATCACAGAAGACAAGCCAAGACAAGAGGACACAAGATGTGGCACTATCCAGGGACAAACCCTAATGTGAGGAAACCCTTGATCAATTCTTCTTATATGTTCTTCAATAGTTCAACACAGAGAGAGAGATAGTACATTTACAACAGAATTCAACACTTTGACTTATCTAGATAAGAGCATAGATCATCTCTAAGAAGATGATACATGAGATCAGTTGAAGATATGGTGCTTGAACTAAATCTCCAAGGTGACTCCTTCACCTATCGTTGTGCTTCATTTCGACATCATATTGCACCTCACCATGCTGCACCCATCATCACTATGCTACATCTCATCATGCTTCATTAATCACGACTGTACCCATCACTGTACTGCATTATGTACAATCGCTGCAGCATGTTGCCATCCTGACCTATGTGTTGGTTGCACCTTTCTTGCTTGTTGTCCCTTGCTTGTTTGTTGTCCCTAGCATGTTTGTTGTCCTTAGCATGCTTGCTATTGCATGCTAGTTGTCCCTTACATGCTAGCTGTAACATTGCATGCTTGGTGTATTTGCTGTTAAGTACCATCCAATTGTCCCAATGTTAGCTAGTTTCCCTTTGCATACTGCTCTCCTTCAGAGACAAATGCCCTAGTTATTTTGGAAATTCCCGGCAGTTCTGGCTATTCTTGATCGTTTTGATTGTTCCAGTTATTCTCGACAATTCTGGTACTCTCGGAAGTCCTGGTAGTTCCTGCTTTTCTGACAGTTCCAACATTTCTAGCTTTTCTGGATTTTTTGCCAGTTCCAGCTTTCCCGGCATTTCCGGCTTTTCTGGTAGTTCTGGCTTTTCTGACTTTTTTAGATTTTCTGACAGTTCTGACTTTTCCACCATTTCTAGCTTTTTCGGAATTTTTGGTAGTTTTGGCTTTTCCGACTTTCCTAGAAGTTCTGGTAGTTTTAGCATTTCCAGCTTCTCCGACAATTCCATCTTTTCTAGCAGTTCCAACTTTTCCAGCTTTTCTGGTAGTTCTGGCTTTTCTGGCATTTCCAGCTTTTCTGGCAGTTCTGGCTTTTCCGACTATTCCGGCTTTTCCGGTAGTTTTTGGGTTTTTGACTTTTCCCGCTTTTCTAGCAGTTCCATATTTTCCAGATTTTTGAGCAATGAAGAGCTTATTCTCCCATGACAGAACTTACATCTAGGGCATGTTATCTATGGTAGCATATACCTTAGGGCACACCCTCTACCTCTCATCTTCATCAAACCCAAAACAGGATGAAGTGAGATCACAAGAGTGAATGTGTGTGTGACAAATGACTTCAAGTCCTCTTCTATTTATATTAAAATGTAGAGGTTGAATAAACATGATTGTTGGGCTTCTGAGCCTACATAAGTTGCTGGTTGACTTGACAATTTGTCCATAATTAAAATAATTTCATATCTTCATAAATACGTATCATAATTGAATGATATTTAGATCAATCCTACACCTATCAATGAGAGGGATCCAAGAAAAATATCAGCTACCATAAATAAGATGACCCAAATGGATTTTTGCCCTGGTTGCCAATTTTAACACTCCCTCTCAGCTAGGGATAACTCCATCCACTGATCCATATGTCCGACTATACTATTTCTGCCATCAGTGCCCTGCACTGCTCTGATCTGCTGAGCTCTACTCTATTAAGCTCTACTCTACTGAGCTCTACTCTGTTGAGCTCTGCTTTGCTGAGCTTTGCTCTGCTCTACTGAGCTCTCCTTTGCTCTACTCTACTGAACCATGAAGAAGAATAATTGATCGAGAATGTCTCATACCATTCTCTACTGACCCGAAGTCAGTTTCATATAAAGAGAGTGTGTCACATCACTCTTACTGACCCGAAGTTAGTTTTATTGATCCCAGATCAATATCACAAGAGAGTGTCTCAAACCACTCATACTAATCCCAGATCAGTTTCATTGCTCCCAGATCAATGGAGGTCCTCCTAGCATAGGGAGTACAGAAGATACAATGATGCCTCCATCGATAGAACTACTATGGTCCCTATCCTCATTTCCATTCTCATTGATCAGATGAGAGGTACTTCCCATGAGTCCTAGACTGCATGGGTAGGATGCCTCAATAAGAGAATGAATCATCCTGTCCACAGGAGAAAGAATCATCCTGTCAGTGGATGCCATGGAGAACGAATCATCCTGGCCCACAGTCACCACAGAGAATGAATCATCCTGGCTCACAGGAGAACGAATCATCCTCTTCCATAGTCACCATGGAGAACGAATCATCCTGCCCACAGGAGAATGAATCATCCTATTCCATAGTTGCCATGAGGAATGAATCATCCTATCCCATAAGAGAACAAATCATCCTGTTCCACAGTCACCACAATGAAGGAACCATCCTGGCCCACAGGAGAATGAATCATCCTGTTCCATAGTCGCCACAAAGAATAAATCATCCTGGTCCATAGGAGAACAAATCATCATGTTCCACAGTCTCCATGGAGAACGAATCATCCTAGCCCACATGAGAATGAATCATCCTATTCCACAGTCGCCACGAAGAACGAATCATCTTGGCCCACAGGAGAATGAATCATCCTATTCCATAGCACACCACTAGGGGAGGGCGAGTTTCCCTATGGTCGTATGTTGCTCCAATAAGTACCCCAAGCCCCCCAGAGCTCCCAGAGCTCAATGTATGCAACATGCAAGACCCTTATAAGAAGGTCTTTCAACAACTCTAAGTCATTCGGGAAAGTTACAGATTTGACCTTTCCCCAGGGCTTTGACAAAAATTTGCTACAACCTATACATCAGTCTCAATCTGATGGAGCTTCCTCGCTCATCAACTTACCATATCCCTGATAAGGCAGTATCTAATGTCTATCTGCTGGAGCAATCATCAAATACAGGATTCCTCAATAATTGAATCCCGCCTCTGGTTATCACAGAGAATCACAATGGTATTCATCATGTGTACAAACAGCTCACTTAAGAGCTTCTGCAACCATGCAACTTCACACGATATCATACTCATAGTTGTGTATTCAGTCTCGATGGTGCTTATAGCAACCGATTTCTGCTTCATACTCATCCATGATATCGAAGTAGAATCCAAAGAGAACCAGCATTGACAAGTGCTCTAGTGATCCTCCACATTGCTTGCCCACCTAGCATTCGAATAATCATGCAGTTTCATATTTCCAGATGTGTATCTCAATCCATGAGAGATTATGCCTCGAAGAAATCTCAGAAGATTCTTGGCACCAATCCAGTGAGGCTCAACCAAATATGAGCTCACCATGCTAACTACAAAACATATGTCCTGACGGAAGTTCACCAAGAGCATCAACGCGAATGATTTTATGAAACTCAAAGGCATTTCCCAAATATGGTCTGACATCACTAACATATAACTTCTGAAAGTTAATATCCTCGAGGTAGTAATCCAACTCCCTCCTACTTTTGCAAATGAGAGGGTTTGCACCTATCAGAAATAGGTCGTCTTCATAAGGTGTCGGTATGAGAGGTTTATCATCCATAACCTTTAGGTAATGGTTTGGATCGGTTTCACTCCTAGTGAATCTCAACTTGATCTGATAGTTATCAATCCTCTCATACTATGTCGGGGGAGTTTTTCTTCAATCCATAGAGGGCTTTGTTCCACATGTATACATGAGGTTCTCGATCATGAATCTCAAACTCCTCGGGTTGTTCCAAACTCGTGGACCTACAACATGAGGGGAATGGTCCCCTTGTAAGATTTTCCTTTGGTACATCCTAGACATGTACTTTCATGCTCTTTTTGAATTCAGGCATCCCTATCACCATTTGACTCACGGAACTTCGGTGCTATGTGTTAATGGACATGGTCCCCAGTGGACTTATTGAAACTTGATACAACCCTGAACTCAAAAACATCTTTGAAAATTCTACTTTCAAACACGTACCTTTCCATCGATGAGTGCCACCCTAAAACCTTTGACTTCCATTGTTGAAATGGACACCAGATTTTTCTTGCGATCAGGTACATAAAAAAGATTTTGTAAATGAATTGAGTTACTCTCATTCAATTGAGGGATAACATTCGCTACACCCCTTCTGGGACAGGTGGCATCAGCTCCAAGTATAATCCCATGATTGTTTCCATCTCTACCAAATTAGAGAGTGCAACCATCTATCCGATGAAGTGCCTTGAAGCACTACAATCAATAAGCAAGATTCCAAAAGAATCCAAAGGAGAGGGCCAATACAAGATAACACTTCTTTATCTTATCAGAAACAACATTTGATTATTCATACCTGGGGTTCCTTGCTTTCTTTGAAGAGTCAACCATTTCCTTGATGACCTGCATTACCTGTCATTCCTTTGATCATTGAAGATGTCCCTGGAAGGATTATTATCTTCATCAAGAGATGTGTCTCTACCATTCAGACACTCCTTTGCATAATGGTCGAACTTATTGCAACCAAGGCATCCACCTTTCCTTCCACCCTTAGATCCATACTTCCCAATGAAGTGATCTTTAGGTAGGCCATCAAAAACTTCCGCTGCACCATTCTGATAATATTCTCTGCTTCAACTTCACCCTCGGTGAATTTGAAGAGGGATGAGAAATCGACTGATCCTTTTGTCCTTTCCCAACTATCTTCGGTGATTGCGCTTTCACTCATGCTTGGGCATTATCTTCACCACAGCTCTGGTACCATGTTAATTTTACGTATGTTCTATGCTAGAGCAATTTATTTCATTTTTCACAGTTAGCTCAATATCTTTTCCAGATTAGCAATCACATCAACATTAAAGTAAACTACAGATAGAACATAGATATAAATCACAGAAGACAAGCCAAGACAAGAGAACACAAGATGTGGCGCTAGCCAGGGACAAACCCCAATGTGGGGAAACCTTTGATTAATTCTTCTTATATGTTCTTCAATAGTTCAGTAGAGAGAGAGAGAGATAATACATTTACAATAGAAGTCAACACTTTGACTTATCTAGATAAGAGAATAGATCATCTCTAAGAATATGATACATGAGATTAGTTGAAGACATGCTGCTTCAACTAATTCTCCAAGGTGACTCCTTCACCTATCATTGTGCTACATTTCATCATCATGCTGCACCTCACCGCATTGCACCATGCTGCACCCATCATCACTATGCTTCATCTCATCATGCTTCATTAATCATGACTATACCCATCACTGTACTACATTATGTGCAATTGCTGCACTATGTTGTCATCCTGACCTATGTGTTCGCTGCACCTTGCCTGCTTGTTGTCCCTTGCTTTCTTGTTGTCCTTAGTATGCTTGTTGTTGCATGCTAGTTGTCCCTTGCATGCTAACTGTAACATTGCATGCTTGGTGTATTTGCTGCTAAGTACCATACAATTGTCCCAATGTTAGTTAGTTGTACCTTACATACTGCTCTCCTTCGAAGACAGATGCTCCCGCTGTTTCGGTAGTTCCCGACAGTTCTGGCTATTCCTTGCAGTTCTGGCAATTCCAGTTGTTCTTGACAATTCTGGAAATCCTGGCAGTCCCGACAGTTCCAAGTTTTCCGGCAGTTCCAGCTTTTCCAACAGTTTTGGTAGTTTCATTTCTGCTTTTCCAACATTTCCAGCTTTTCTGGAAGTTCCATCTTTTTCAACATTTCCGGCTTTTCTGGTAGTTCCGGCTTTTTTGGCTTTTTGAACAATTCCAGCTTTTCTGACATTTCCAGATTTTCTAGAATTTCTGGTAGTTTCGGCTTTTCCAGAAGTTTCGGTAGTTCCGGAAGTTTTGGCTTTTCAGACAGTTCCAGCTTTTCTGGTAGTTTCAGCTTTTCCAACCTTTCTAGTAGTTCTGACTTTTCCAGAATTTCCTACTTTTCCAGCAGTTCTGGCTTTTTCGACAGTTCTAGATTTTCCAGCTTTTCTCAACTTTCTAGTAGTTCTGGCTTTTCCAGCTTTTTGAGCAACAAAGAGCTTATTCTCCCATGACTGATTTTAGATCTAGGGCAACGTATACCCTAGGGCACTCCCTCTAGCTCTCATCTTCATCAAACCCAAAACAAGATGAAGTGAGATCACAAGAGTGAGTCTGTGTGTGAGAAATGACTTCAAGTCCTCTTCTATTTATACTAAAACGTAGAGGTTGAATAGACATGACTGTTGGGCTTTTGAGCCTACATAAGTTGTTGGCCAACTTGGCAATTTGTCCATAATCAAAATAAATTCATATCTTAATAAATACTTATCGGAATCAGATGATCTTTAGATCAATCCTACACCTCTCAATGAGAGGGATCCAAGAAAAATATTAGCTGCCATAAATAAGATCAGCCACATGGAGTTTGGCCACAGTTTCCAATTTTAACAAAATTCACAATCAACTGACTAACACAACTCAAACTCATGACAGACATTTGTGATCTCAAAGATCAAAAGCAAAAGAGTTAGTCACCATGTTTTATTTCTATTTTTATTTTGTTTTGCATAATTTTAGGAAGGTCGTTTAAACCTCCTCAACTATTTTTGTAATAATCTATTATTAGGATTTATAGTTTAGTATTTAAACCCCTCTCATGCATTTAGAGAGGGGTCCAGAAATTTTATCAGAAATAATCTTCAAAACATGCACTTTTGTCCCTTTGAGGAAGTTCTAGTGAAATGAATGGAAGAAGATTTATTTTTATCTTATCTGGCATCTTCTACTAAAATTACACTTTTGTACTCTTAGATGGTGTTGAATTGATTGGAAGTAGGTTGATATTGTTGAAACACATGAGAATAATTAATTAAAAATGGTACTTTTATCTTGTGATTTCGTTTTGTTTATGTATTAAGCAATATTTTTTCTTCAAATTGTTTATGTATGAAAGTTTAAAGCTTGGTTAGCATTATTGCACTTTTGTATGGTGATGGCCTAAATTTTATGCTGAATATATAAATAATTTCTTATGCGATATATCTTTCACAATCTTTTCGGCTAACTATTTATCTAAAAAGATTATTTTTAAAATGATTTCACTTCTAATTGCTATTGAATGATATTTATTACCAATTGCTTTGGGACATTATTATAGATCGCATGTTTCAATTTTATTCCTGGGTATAGTCATAGCTAGATAGTGTTTAAATTAGGATATATGCATGTGATTATTAGTTTAGATTAGATTAATTTTAGCTTAAACATTCCTCCTAACTATCATATATCACCCCATAAACACTATCATAATTTATATTGGGAAACTGGTCCCATTACCCCTAGTTGAAGCCACTACACCAAATGGAAAAGGGGCTGCCAACCAAGGTCCGGACTGGGTGGTTTTCCCCCTATGTTGTAAGCAACGATTTTTGAGGCTTCAACACTTCTTGATGGTCAATTTGGAAATTGCAGAGGCAGTGCAGGATGTAATGTACATTCCAACATCTTGTTGAAGGTTCAACCAATAAAACCACTTCTGCAACATTGCCACTATTTTCTCTACTTTGAAATGTCCAACAACTCGACTGTAGTGCACCTCCCAAATCATCTTGGCACAATCACTTAAAGGAGCACACAAGTGTCCTAGGTGGCATAACAGTGCACCCTAGAGGTGAAAATCAAGAAATTTCTTACCTCAAAGGAGCATCTAGTATGTGTTGCCGAAATATGAATATATCTTATAACAATGCAGTCACCTTGAAGTCTCATGTCCATAAGAGTCGAGCACAATAGTCAACGCCATGACTGGTGGTCAGCTAAGGTAGTCAACAACATTATTGGTGTTGCCTTCTTGTACTTAATGTTCAAATGGAGCTATTGTAGGTATGTGGACCATTTATGTTGGCGATCATTCTACAACCTTCCTTGTGTCTGTATGAACTACAAGGGTCAGTGGTCTATGTGGATGACCATTTTCTTCCCCAAAATGTAAAGATTTCATTGTCAGCATGTCTACACAATCAAATACATCTCCTTTTCATAGCTGAGATACTTTCAGACTGCATCTGAAAGTGTCTCACTATGATTTGCCTCTCGATGCCACTGCTGAGTAAGAATTGCAACAATAGCATAGTGAGAGGTATTTGTCTCAATCCAAAATGGTTGTTGTAGGTCTAGTAATGTGAGTACTGGTGCAGAGAAGAGGTGATGTTTCAAATCAGAAAACACATTCTATTGGGATTCAGACCAAAAGAAATTTGCTTTGCTCCACCCTTGGTGACTTGACTTAAAGGCCAAGTGATATGAGAAAAACCCAACATGAACCTTGCAGTAGAAATTGGAAAGACCCAAAAAGTTGTGGAGCTTTGTTAGAGTGGTTGGAGATGGTCAATCCCAAATAAATTGTATCTTGACTGGGTCCACATGCACACCCCTCTCATCAATGATGTACCCCAGATATTAAACCTAGGTCATACCAAAAGTGCATTACTCCAAATTAGCACATAATTTTTGTTGTCGCAAGGTTTCAAGGACCTGTCTAGGGAGTTCTAGCTAATGATCAGAATGTCGTCCAAATACACTACTGCGAATGAGTTGGTGAAGGGCCACAAGATGTCGATCATCAATATCATGAAGGTTTCACAGGTATTCGTCAAACCAAAAGGAATGACCAGCCATTCGAAAAGGCCCTCCTTCGATTTGAAGGAAGTCTTCCACACACTAAAGGATTCGATTGGTACGTGGTAATAACCAGACTTCAAGTCAATCTTGCCAAAATATTTGTCCCCCTCGAGCTGGTCTAAAATGTCATAAATTTGTGGGATTGGATACCCATTCTGAACAATGATTTTATTTAGCACCCAAGAGTTAATAAAGAGTCACCAGGTTCAGTCTTTATTTTGTACCAACACAATCAGGCTCCCACAAAGTGATGAAATATGCCTGATGTGCCCTTTCTGCAACAACTCTTGACTCTTCCTCTTAATTTCATTGTTCTCCAGAGCATAGCATTGATAGATCAGCCTGTTGGGTAGCAGCGCGCCTGGGTTCAGATCAATGGAGTGCTTGAAATGATAGTTTAGGGGTGCCCCCATGGGTGTGGTGAAGATGTCCTTGTGCTCCTCCACGACCTTATAAATCTGGTACTGCCATGCGGAGGAGCCCTATCTGGAGGTCGTGGATGTGGCCACAATCTTCTTCTTTCGATGAGGGTGAATAATAAGGAAGACAAATTTCTTGCTCTGGGAAATGATATTACTGTATTCCTTCACGGAGATTAAAGAGATGGCAGTAAGAGGTCCTACCTTTAGTATCCTGTATAACTTATTTCACAAATAAATAATAATAGTGTGAGGACTATACTTATCCACAACATGATGCTTCCACAAGTATGGTTGGCCTAATAATACACCACAAACTTCAAGAGGAGAAACATTATACAATACCTCATCTGTGAAGGGATTGATTTTGTAGGAAAGGTGACATCGTTGGCTGGCGCAAAGATCTCTTATTTGGTGAAGGCACCTGATGGTCTACAACTATAGGTGTGGTGTGGTCGGTAGGCCCAACTACTTCATCACCTCTGTTGAAATTAGGTTCTTTTGGCTTCCACTGTCGACAATGAACTATAGCAGAGAACCCTTCACCCAAATTTGTGAGGGGAAGAGTCGCTCCCCCTCCTTTGAATATTCGAGATCAATATTATGAATCTTGGTGGTGGAAACAGTGGAAATGGGTTCCACATCAATAATATTCTTCCCTTTTCCATTCCCCTTATTGGGTTATGACTCATACTCGGAACATGCATCTAATTCAAAATCCTTCAACTCGACCACCAGTGATTGCTTGGCTCGACACTCACATTTGTTGTGAGTGGGGCCCTTATGGAACTCAAACCATTTCCCCGTGTCCTTCTTTGTCTTCGTGGTGTTTTTCTTTGTTTGTAGCTTCAATGGGTTGTCTTAGGTCCCCCTCCTTGAGTTTGTCCTTTGTTTAGTGGTTTGGGGGCACCTTTCCCTTGCTTCAGATTCATAGATCCAAAGTCTCTCTTCTCCTGTTTAAATTTTTCTTGATCTTGATAGCTAATCAATAGGCGGCGCCAAGCGAGGAGATGTCCTCGAACTCCATCTTTTGCTACTTGTACTTGTGTAAACAGTCGTGACACTTAAATATCAAATGCTACTCAAAATCCTTAATACCCAATTTTGTGTGAAGGGTATGAAAAATATTTGTGAACTCTAGCATGTCTTCACCCCTTCCCTGCTACAGTGTCGTCCACTTTATGTATTTATCTTCATAGCTCTCAACAGGGTAATATTGTTCTTTGATAGCATCTCAAAAATAATTCCAAGCGGGTGTGGCTGAAAATAATTAGGGTTCCCTCTCATCCTTATGCTCACAGTGGGTTTCTCACTAGTCCTTAACATGGGGGGTGACTTTGAGAAGTTAAAAAATAATATTTTCCTAATTTAAAAAGTATGAACCGAAAAATATCCTTTCGAATATAGTAATGTGAAATTTGACTTGTACCTTAAAGGGAGTGGCACCTCCAGAGTGGTTTCTATATGAAGATGCATCGCTTGTGGGTAGCTGCCCAAGGATCTCAACAAAGTTATCCATCATCACATTCCTTTGTTGCTAGAGGGTTTCTTCGAACAATATTTTGAAAGGATCTCCTGCTCCCTCACTTTTTTTTCTTCCGCTATGGAAGACCATCAGGGTTTGCAAGGCTAGTCTTACAAAGGTTCAACCAGTTCAAGCGCTAACTCCTAATACCTTTACCTTGTTAGGGAAATGCAAAGAAAAACAGAGAAAGACTAGACTGCTCTGATGCCACTGATCTAGAGTTATACATGAACACAATAGAACACAAATACAAACATAAACACAGAGATGTAGCATAATAAAACTTCATTTCATTAATATAAAAAAACTCCAGGTTAGGTGGTTGTGAGGACTTGAAGGACTTTTTTTGTAAGTTTAGTAGGACTATATCTTCATCATGTTCAACTTCTCACCCAGATTAGGGGGATAGCATAAGATTTGAATCCAAGACTTCTAGCTCAGTAAGACTTCATTTGCACGACCATTGCCAATTAAGCTACCCCAAACAAATTCAAATTTTAAATATTTACTGAAATAATTATTAATATTTCTTTCGAGATATTTTAATTAATTTGTAATTGTATAAATATAAATTTAGTGGACATTTCATTTAACCATTTTCATATTATAAAGTAGTATGAAAATTATAAGATTCAAAGTTCAAATCTCCCACACATTAAACAAACAAAAAAATATATTATAAACATAATTTTCATACGAAATGCAATATTAGGATAGGCATGCTTTTAAAAGCTTCAAGCCAAAGACCCTATCAAAAATCGCGCTCTAGAGCCAACCATCACTCCACTTACCGCTCCTCTATAGCAACATCTGTGCTAACATGTCATTGTTTCCATCAGCAATAAGGCAGAACTAAGGTCTGGCTAGAGTTGAGTATGGATCTCCAAGAGTTAATGATGGAAAAATTTAACTAATAAATTTTGCTAAGAGGATTGAACCATTGAAATATTTGGGGAAATCCCCTTGCCTTCGGAGAAAACCACCAAATATGGAGGGAGAGCTAGAGGGGTCCAAAAAGACCCCACACTCAAGCCACTACACAATGATTGAAGATCATGGATGATGAGTGAGTAGTTGGAGAAGGTGACGAAGAAAAAAAGGGGACAAGCAAATTTCTGAGAAGAAGAAACATTGTTGATCCTTCAATCCTCACAATAAAACATAAAGTAATGACATGCCTCAAAGCCTTCATCGCTCTCCTTGAGATATTATAATGTGCCAAGAAATGAAGCTGTGAGGAGCCTCATCTTATCTGTCATGGCCCATCAAAGATATAATAACACCCCACAAAACAACAACATTCATATAAAGAATGCATCCATTTAATTTTTTTTTTTAAATAATATTTAAAATAACTTAAATTCCTAATTATTAATTATTAAAAAATTATAAAAATGTAAATTAATTAATTTATATGGAATTTAAATTCCATAATATCTCAAATAAATTTTCATAAAAATAATTCAGAATAAGAATCACTTACGAGATAAATATTATCCCAGAAAACATTCAAAATCATTAATCTAACAACATCTCAAAATTAAATAAATCATTATTCTATCTAACATTAAAAATAACCCCTACCTACACTCAACAAACACACATACATATATATATATATACATTAGATGATTTCCTGGATCTCCATAAAATAACTCGAAATACCTAACATCTTAAATACCTAACCAAAATATTCCCTATCTTAATAGACATATCCGAAGTTTGCAGCCACTGCACCGCCTGTTATGTAGAGAGCACTTAATATTGAAAATATTGAAAGTGAGGGCTGGGTATATGCTTTAATAGAAAGTACCGTGTTTCTCTGTCAATTACTTGCGTCCATCTGTCATTCATACCAGTATTGGAGTTAGACTACCGCATTGAGGGCGTTCGCTGCAAACATATTGTGTGGCGCCTATAGAAATCTAAAAAAACCAATCTACTATCAATTTTACATTCAATTCCATAAGCTGTCATCCAGAAGTTGATTAAAGTCCACAATGTCAATTTCTTTTAGATGATTAATAGTAATTTTAAATTATAAATTTTATTCAAATTATAAAATGAATTAAAGCGCGAAATTTATTTTTGTCCTTTTCTTTTCTAATTTGTTTTTTTGGAAACTTGGTGAGATTATTATTATTGTGGGTTACCCATGTATTTGTATTTGTATCATTATTTTTATTTTTTAATTCTTTAAAATGATTTTTCATTATAGGTAAAAAATTATAAATGGTTAAATTTTTACAATTTACATGATTTTATTAAAAGTTTAACGATATAATTTTATTTAAAACATAATTGAAAGAACAAAATTAGTTACAAAGTTTTGTTTTACCAAATTTTTATCAAATAATAAAAAATAAATAAACTATTTTTAAATTCATAATTGATTTAAAATATTGATTGTCTCATTATACATCAAATTTGAAGAGAAATCTATCATTTTAATTTAAAGAGTACCTTCATTTTAATTTTTCAATATTAAGATGTTAAAATAAACTATTTTAGTATGAATATTTTCATAGTTAGTAATTTGATGAAGATGAATACTTCTGGTAAAGTGTGTTTTGTCATTCATATGGCCCACATTTCAAGGGAACATTTCACCCATCTTGAGGGGTGAACACTCACTTCACCCTTCATCAAAGGCATTAACGTTTTCTAATAAGAAAAGCTTAATGTCCCTGAAGATGAGTGAAGTGTTCACCTGAACATAAAGTTTACCAAAAGTATTCATCTTCATAAACTATTCTTTTCATATGAAAATGAAAAATAATTTAAAATTTAATGCATACCTCATACATCAATTCTATTGTGTAAATTTTTATAGACCTCAAATGAAGATCTTATATTTAGGCCGAACCCAGGTATACCTAAACAAGTGCACATACACAACACTAATTCAACAATATTACAATCTATACAAGAATTATGTGACGATAATTTAATAGGATGATTTGCTTATGATGTATATAAAAAATATACGAAAAGAATTCATTTGGATCATTTAGTTGTAATTTATATAAACACTATATGAAGAAAACTTAATTAGATCATTTACTTATATTCTATATAAAAACTATATAGATATAATTTAGAAGGACCAATTACTCTTTCGTCTCCTTGATGCCAGTTTGTCAAATACAATGAAACTATTATCGTTTCGAGCAAAGTGGGTGTCGCCTTGTGCCAAGTTGTCTTCGCCTAGCTTCTCACTCACAATGCTCATCCTTGCATTTCAGTGTTGCAATAGCTCTCACCGCCAATAACTCAATAGCTTTAGTTCTCGTTGGCTGGCCCACAGTCCCTTCTTACTCAATAGGACCAACTCTTGGGCACTCTGCCTCGTTTTTCACTGAATTTCTTCTCAACCGTGCTATTGTAGCGGTCGGATCTAATGGTGGGGGGTGACTCTGGCCCCCAAAATGATTTGACTACAATAATTCATAGGGCAAGATCCATGACTTTCATGGACTACGTGTGCATGTAGGGGTGGGGGGATTGGCGTCCCACAATGAGACTCCACCCTCACATTAAAATGGCCAATGGGTCTCCTTCATCAATATTTGAATTTTCCTATTGGCTTGGGCCAATATTTTTTAGTGGTTGTTTGGTTCAATGCACAACGACACAATTTGGCTTTCGACTACAACACTAAATTTCCTTAACACTATGACTCTAGCCTTCTCTTGATGCCTCTGCTGAACCCTTCTTGACAATAAGCAGGGCGACAAATCATAGGACTTCAAAATGTTAGTAAATGATCATCACGATGGCATACTTGCTGCACCATATGTGATAGGGAGACTCCTCAACTTCACAAAGGATTGGCCCAATAATGTTATGTTAAATGATAACAATGGCCAACGAGGGAAAATTTTAAGAACCGTCCTAAATTTATATGTATAATAAATGGGCAAATCCCCATTATACATAGGAAAAATGGAAGGTGATTTTATCAGTAATATAATATGTATATATAATTTTTTTGGCGAATCTATCAACATATTATATTATCTTGTAAAGTCAAGGCGAATATTTCATGGAATTATAAAATTTTATAAGAACTTGGTGAATCTCACTAAATAACAAAGACTTTGTAAAGTGCTAACAAAATTCATAATGAGTATTTCTTGTAATAACTTCAAGCCTTGTTAAGCAATCCATAGAAAACCAAAACAAGTATATTCCTAAGTCAAAACCCTAGCCATAGAAGGGTTTTAGGTTTCCATAATACTAGTAATAGAAGAATAAGGATGAGGTTTGTTTATTTATTTTTTCCTGTTGGTATACCATCCTGTTTCTATTATTTCTAAACAATGAATGAATTCAATAGTATTGGATAGGTACAAACCAATTTACTTTAGCTTTAACATATCTCATCTATTAATTTTATTCTTTCACATCTTTTATCTTCTAACAAATAATATAAAATAAAAAAACGTTAAGTATTAAACTTGTTTTTCATAAAATAACAAAGCCTTGAGCATTAAACTTGTTTTTCGTTTTCAACATATCATTCATGAATAACAAATGTGTCATGTGTTTGTTACATATTTTTGCTCCATGCTTTTATGTATTCCTTACGTAGTTTTCATTCTTGATCACTCTCTACCTCAAGTGAAGAAGAGTTAATTAGGAAAAAAATTCCATGTAATGGCACTCATGAAAAACTGAAACATGTAAATCCAGATGTTATCATGGTTGGCAGAAGTAATATTGTTATGGGACCTTCATTCTCGAGCCTAGAGGAAAGTAGCAAAACAAACTCATTCTCTTATTGTTTATTTTGCAAGGATCATCTCCTTGGGGTCATATGAATTCCTCTCTCTCTAATCATTCTAAACATTTTATATTTTCCAACCAATAGTAGATATCAATGTTGACTATGTAACTAGCTATTCAACCAAAAAAAAAAAAAAATCTCTCATACATGCAATCTCTATTTATGCATTTCTTTCCAATTAACTTTTAATGCACTGGATTATAATTCAAAAATTAAGCAAGAAAAAACCACTTTGTAAAGTGCACAAGGGATTAACTATTACTTGTTTTATTTATACTATGTGCTGGACTATCTAGTGAAGCAATCGTTGCATAATTCATGTCAATTGACAATCCTTATGTCACAGCTTTATGACATTGATGATAAAATTTTGATCAATTGATCTTAGTTTTAAACAAAAAAATCATATTAGAATTCCCACTAAGGAAGTGGGGAGCACTTAATAAGGATGATATATTCCCCATCTTTATATATCAATAGGTGTCTATCTCATTAAGTGTGAAACTTTTTAACAACTAACTTAATAATCACCATTGCAACTTCACCTTTCTTTTGTGCTTCTTTCTTTCTAATTGCCCAAGGTGGACATCGAATTCACAACAAGACTAATGTGTGACCACTTAAAAAGGTATTTCCATAGTTGCCTAGTAATTCAAATGCGGTATGTATGACTAATGTGCAAGCATATAAAAATATATTTCAAATATATACAAGTCCAAGAGGTTAAATCAACTAGTTGTTTCAAATATCGTTGGACATTTGGCTAGTTCTATGCCAATAGGTACCAAAATAAGATTTTCCTAGATGAAACACATTAATCGATGTTACAAGTTGATTATTTGTATGATCCACAAATATGGTGGTGTCACTTGGATATGTTCATGTGAATTTCCTAAAAAAAAAATCAAATATATTTCCAATTCCAATTTAAAAAAGACCTGTATACATCCACTATACATCATTGATTCCCTGATTCACTCTACTATTTAACCCATTTTAATATTTCCTCTCATTGCCTACTGTGTATGTAATCTTGGTAGGATTGGAGGCTTGTAAATCTTACTGCTGTCAAATACAAGAAATTGTGCTTCCAGAATCTATTCCCTTGTGATATTGTGTTGAGTTGGTGGTCAAAATTATATGTATCAGTTGTATGTAAATTTTTGAGTAAAGAATATGTTAGATTGAACTCTTTTGGGGCTTCAATGGTATGTTATTTTTTCACTATCGTAAGATAACACCTACAACAACATCTATATGATGTGTTTGACAAAATTTGTAGCTGAAATATTCATTGAAAAACTCTGAAATTTGTGGTCAACTGGGAAGTTTTCTTGTTTGGAATTTTACACCTAGTTATAAACAATCAAGTGCGAGCAAGACACTGATGATCGAAACAAGAGCATTCAATGATTGCATAAAGTTTGTATTTAAGGTAGTGAAAGCCAATCACTTTAGGGAACATGCACCTAAACTCAAAGGAGCAACTCTTCAGGGAACATGCACCTAACCACAAAGTAACTAAGAGGGTCAATGTTGTTAAAAATTCACACAACTTGATCATAACCAAAATAAATTTAGCAAGAAGACATGTCAATCACCAATGCAACAATGTAAGAACCTAAATTCAGGCATAATTTCTTACACAAACAAGAGAATGCTACATCCATGGTGGAAAAACAATGATCAACTACTTAGCCAACCTCTTCTGAAGAAGCACAAGATCACATGAAGCAATAAATAGGGATCATCTCCGTCATAATCCAAAGGGATCAATAATGCAATGATACCCTTGAGCAAACAACATCAACAATGAGCTATCCATGTAGATCAAGATAATCATAGAGTTACTTCATCATCAATGCAAACATATGGTGCATCAAATCCGTTGAAGAAAATACATCAATATCATAGAAGATACAATTATTCTCAACAACGAACCCCTAGCATTCATTCAACAAGGAATAGAATGTCACTAAAAGCCTTTGTAAAACCATCAAGAACAAGCAAGTTAAATTTTGAAAGATAACTAGAAAACAACTATGCCTCCTAATCAAAAGATGTGATTCAAAAATAGAGTCATGAGTATATATCATATTGCAAATTTTAACAAGACTTCTTGCTCAGAAACAAACATAATTTATATACAACATTTCACCTTTTTCTATGGACTAGACTTTTGAGAAAAGTTTCGTGGTTAGAATCCAAAATAAGCGTTCTCTTTTACGGTTCACCATTGCTACCTTTCATGATTCAAAGCAAGGGTTCCATCACCATTGAGATGTTATCATCAAAGCCAACATAAAAACCTCTTGAAGATCATATCCTCTACACATCACCATAACAAGTAAATACTCGTGCTATAAAGCATAGAAAACCAAATTGCACAATATTATAAAATGCCCCATCAGTAACAACAGATGGCAAAGAATTTCAAATGCTCAGTCACATTTGACAATCGTAAAAAACTTAATTTCCAAATAAAGTTTTATTAAATAGTCTTGAAGAACTAGAACCACCACAATCCAGCTACACCAATGGTGCAAATCCTTAACAAATGTGGCAAAATAATTTTTTTTTTTTTAAACATGGTATACTTGATCATGTTACTTATGTAGCTTTCGATCTATTTTACCAGTCTCCAAAGAGCAACTCACTAGTGAGATGATGCAGGCTACGATACAACAAGCCAATAATCTTTTTATCCTGACAACTAATATACAGGTCAGGGTACAAAATGCATCCACTGGGCTCTAGGCACAACATTTTCTAGGAGGGGACATGGTGGTAGAAAAACAAAGAAACAAACAACAAAGTTGTCAACATTAAGAAAAATTGTTACCTAACATCCTTTGATCATATTCCAAAGAACAAAGATAATGTTTGTCCTCACCGAGAGAAGATCAATTCCTGCTGGCTCAAGACCTGGAACCACAGTTGCCAAATCTTGTTGAATGCAAAACAAGTGAAGAAAATTTTAAATCATGCTTCAATATCACCATGTCTCCCATATGTATTTCAAATGGAAATAAAACTTGAATGTCCACTGAGTTCAATAGAAAAAAATTAAACGTTATTGATGGGATGATCTATGCAAGAATAATCGTAGAGATAACTAAGATCAATGACGCTTGGCCAAATTAAGATTCATGTCGAGTGTTGTGCAAAAGTTACTCAATACAATGGAACCCCAACTTCCCTCTCTTCAAGCCCATAACTTCACCCCAACTTCCCTCGCTTCTGAAGATCTTGCAGTTTCACCTTGTATAAGGTCCAAAACATGACACATAGTCTTAATCATTAATCCTATCAAGAAGCCCTCTTCTAACCTCCTCTAACAGGGGACTGGAAATTAATTTAGGAAATCATCATTCAATGTAGTGGAAAAATTCGATTATTTGCATTCAAAAGTGAGAAAATGCAACTCATAGATGCATCAAACATGCAAAATAATACTGGGAGGAACAGACTTGTGTGAAGTTCAAATGAACTATAATCCCAACAAACCCCTCATAGTCATTGCTCTATTTATGGAACAATTTACCAGGGAATTTCGTTTGTCACTTGGAGCAGGCATTGAAAGTCAAGTGGATAATTAAGCTCTTTTGGTGCACCTAGACTGCACCTTTTTGAAAATCGGTAAGGTGGGACCTCTTGGAGAAGTTTTAAGTTAGTAAGACTTTTTTTGTTTGGCTAGCATACTAAGGGCCATCTACCATTATTGAACTATTTTTTAAGATCCTTTAAACTTTCAATTAAAAAGGAAAAAGAAACGGCTTCTCCTTTCCAGCATACTGGAAAACAACCATAATAAGACCAATATATGACTATCCAAAAACACCAAAAAATGCATTTCGAAAATTCCTACACCTTTGTCTAACTGCAAACACATGTGATGTCAATTGGGTCTAGCTCCACTGGTTAGGTGGAATGATTTTTATCCTCCATACAATGGTTCTATTCCCACAAATGACATGTTGATATGGCCTTTGGCCCTAAGGAATTTGCTTAATCCTGGGTGCCATCCTCAGAATGAGGAAAGGTTCCCTGGGTTTTCTTGGGATATATTTTGCAAAAAGCATTTTAGTCAATTGGATCTAGCCCAGACAATTGAGGAGGAACGTTATCCCTCCACACCTAGGACCAATTCTCACATGTGACATGCTGACCTCTTAATGAATGTATTGTTGATTGCCCTGAGCCCTAAATGATTTGGGTTTACCCTGGGTATAATCCTTAGAATGAGAGGAAGTGCCCGGATATATATTCCAAAAAAAAAAAATTGTAAATTGGAGCCAAGTTAGGTGGTTGTGAGGAGTGTTAACCTTCCAACCCAAGAGCAATTCCCACAAGTGACACATTCAGCTCTTGATGCCCATATTGTTGTCATATCCTTCACTCCTGTCTTGACAAAGCCTCAAAATTCTGTAGAATCAGGTTTTCCCTCACCTCATGGGGTTTCAAGCTCCTACTTTTCATATAAGCATAAATTTTCTCTTTTATAGGTTTTTTGGTTTTTTATTTCAATTGCTTATTGGTTTTTATAATTGTTCCCTGGTTTTCCTTTTTCAGCCCCTTCTTGGGTTATTGTTAAGTATAGCTTTTGCAACACTGGTGCAAAATATTTTATGATTTATATTAATGAATTTTAGTTGTACCTGTTAAACACACATGGGGAGCGAGAACAAATAGGAAAGATAAAACATGCAATACAATTTTATTAACAAGAGATTTACATTTATAGTACATTATGTGACTCTTGGTTTCACATCCAATGTCTCTTGGACTCCTTTTGCATCGGTTCCACACTTACCCATTGAGGATTAGTGTCTAAATTCCCCCCTTAATCCGAAGGGTTATGTATGAGTCCAAGAAGAGAGCTGTAATACAAAATGTACAAAAATGCATGGCAACACTAGGCTGAATGTGCTCTCTGAAATGTTGGTATAAAGGGCGGTGGTTAAAGGATGGCCACCAACACTGGAACGCTTAGTGCAGTTCCCGGAACTCTTCCAAAACTAGCAAGAAACTAAAGTTTTCTGCTAGAGGAAGTGATCCTATTCTTTTAAAGAGGGAAACCTTCAACAATAAAAGGGAGGTCTCACCCCACATAAAAGGTAAAACTTCAACCTGAAAAGGGAAGTATCAACCTGTGATGGTTTAAGGATGAGCAACAACTCTAGAATTTTTAATGCAATTCCTGGAACTCTTCCAAAACTGGCAAGAAGCTAGAATCTTCTGCTAGAGGAAGTGTTCTCAATTTTGTTCCTGGAACTCTTCCAAAACTAGCAAGAAGCTGAAGTCTTCTGCTAGAGGAAGTGTCCCAGATTGCCAACTGAAGACATGTTCATGGGCATATTTGTCTCTGGCTACAACTCTGAAACTGGTGTGGCAGGTTGTGGCTCCGGCTTGCTTGATGTGGTTTTGAAGCTTGTAGATGACCATCATTTCCCCCCCTATCAGATACAAGGTGAGATGATGGAGAAAACTCAACTGCAAGACTGTTCAATATTCTGGAGCAAGTTCTGACATGTGTTTGGAATATCTTCTTGGTGGTTGATGCCCATTGCCAAGAAGCGATCCATCCAAGATGAATCTTTGTTCTTGTAGGACGTTTTCTACTGAAGCATATGTGTGAAGAATGGGTGGTTTTATGACAGTGCTTACATGGATGAAGATCAAAACAATGATCTTTCAAATGGCCAACTCGGTCACAGTGTTGGCATTTCATGATCTGTTCTTGTTGTTGCTGTGGAAGAGGGGCAGAGTTTGGAACAGCTGGAGGTGAACTGTCATGAATAAATCTAGCACTTTGAAAATGGATGGGCTTGGCATAGTCTGGAATATGAAAGGACAAGTCCTTGTCATATCCAACCGGTTCTGTGCTTGTTGTGGACAAGCTGTTCCCAAGGTCTGATTATGGGCTTGGGAAGTGCAGACTTAGTTTATGCATCTGCATGTACAACTGCTGCATTATTAACTTGTTGTTTATGGGAGTTTGTTTCAATCTTCTTAACAGAAACAAGTTCAGAATGATGACTCCACTGCTTTAATTCTTCTTGTTGTAGCTTTGTCTCAAGCTGCAAAAACTCAATATTCTCCTGTGCATTTTGAAGACATATTTTAATATTGGATAGAGAGGTTTTGTTGATTTTAACCATCTCATCAACAGTGGAATGTATCAGAGTATTTAACAACTCTAATGTATTATCAAGTCTGGTCATTTTCTTCATTATCTTATACGTTAAAGAAACTGATCACAACTATCAACCAGTGAAGAAGAAGCAACAATCACTCACAATTCAATGTCACTACAATATCCTTTATAAATGTCAGCAAATGATCAGTGTGTAACATAAGAGATTACAATCAGCTCACCAAACTCTTTATGCAGTAGTGGAATCAAGGAATCAATGCACTATAATGAGTTTTAAATACACAACTGGGGTAACAGCAACTGCAAACTTGCTATCAAAAATTCAATAATTATAACATTGTCATGGACAGCACTTGAATGCTCATATGCCTTGACTGGGGTACAAATCAGTGTTCTATGATCTTGCCACTCTCTTCAAAGAAAACAATAGTTCACTTCAATATTTGAGATACCATGCTTGTTGTCTCATTTGTTATAGTAAGCTGAGAAAGCACTGAAATAAAAGCGGTAGCGCTAGTGCTCAATTCAACAATCTTCAGGCCATTTCCAAACTCAATACAATCTGGACTTCTAACTTGATACAGAAGTAAAAACCAAACACTACTCAATCCAATAATTCCATTCACAGATGGCTGGATTTTAATTCAAATAAAAGAATGTACTTATGTTTTTCAACCAACAAATTCACACCACTGCCCAATCAATTTCACGCATTCTGATATGAAATCTCATACTGCCACCATAATTTCAAATAACATTGAAACTCACCTTACATATCCAACCGTCACATAATAGCACATAAGGTATGATTCTGCTTTGGAGGAGGTTATGCAAGACTCCATAAGAGGGATACGAATAGTGAGTTCAAGTTCAGAATCCTCTTACGAGATGGGTATTTCATCACAGCTAGAAGCTATTGGTGTTGGAGCTCAGAATGATGGTGCACAGTGTGCCCTACGAAAAGCTGGGGAAATTGAAGACAGTTTCCTCAGAAATGTTGATAAGCTAGCTAATGAATTAAGCCTAAATCAACGTGTTATGGCAAAGATTGAATGGTATAAAGAGGACCGTTGTGAGAAGAATGGTGGCATTGGATATTATGATACCTTCAAGAACCATGAGATGAAGAGAGATATGGATGCTAATTTGCGTACGGTAAAGCTTGCAGGGTTTTGGGATGAAATTATTGAAATGTGGGAGAATCACAAGTTGCAAAGTGATTTCCAATCCCAAAATAAGTGGATAAATGCTGGTACAACATACATAAAACTTGTAGAGCCTCTGGATATTGCATATTATCATCGGAATAACAGCAATGGAAACTATTTTTCAGATGGAAGACCCAAATGCCATAAAGTTCTTCAGGAATGGATGGAAGCGAAATAAAAAACTCGCAGTTCAAGACATCAACGATTTCGCACCAAGCCTGCCTCCCTCACTGAGGACTCGTGCTTTTGGGCATCTGTAGAAGAGGCTTTGAAAGACCTTGACAATCTGAAACAAAGCCAACACCAAAGCCTACAATGTCTTGAAGAGTTTGAAAAGTATGTGACAACTATGAACGACGCTTTCAAAATTTCTGCAGATGTTTTCTTCGAAGGAAGCAGCTACATAACAACTCCAGCAGTGACATCCCAGGGACCTCCAAAACCAAGTTCGTAGGTAATATCAAGCCTCCCACGTGCTACTCCACAGAGGTTAAGAGCACAAGAGCCAGACATACGTAATGACCGTACCTTGAAAAGTAGCCTGTTAATCCGATTTGTAGTGATGTCAACAGTTTCTTTATCCCGCTTTGTACCAATCTCATCTGCAAGAAGCGCATTCGCCAACTCAGTCTGAGAAGATGCACTTATAGGGTTCCCATTAAGAAAAGCACCCCTTCCACGGATAACTGTAAACAACTCACCAATTATCGGATTGTAAACAACACCCACAGTTGGAACCTTTCCAATCGTAAGCCCAATTGAAATGCAGACAAAAGGAAACCTGTGAACAGAATTTGTGGTTCCATCCACAGGGTCGATTGTCCAGGTGGGTGCATCAGTTAAATTGTCAGTTCCATGAACTGCAGAAGTTTCTTCACCAATGAACTTATGTTCTGGGTATTTTTCCTTCAGGAACTGGAACGCAAGCTCCTCTAAACAAATAGAGAGACCTAAAAATCCTTGTCTTCAGATAAATGTGATTAAAGATACAGATACCTAGCATTTAGAGAATCATCCATTTAGAAACATAGGAGCAAACAACAGACATCACAAATAGGTCGATGGCATCCACAGAATTTGAAACGATAAATTCTGAAAGGAACAACGTTTCGAAATCAACTAGTGCCGAGAATCCACATGGTCTGACTCTTCAGTTCTCTGTCAGGACAGCCAGAGGAGGAAGGATTGGACATTCAAAACTCAAACACTGTTTATGCCAAAGGTTATCCAAACAGCGTGCCACATCGTTCAAGTTTGATGGCTATTCAAATACATTCAGTAATGCAGGTGAGAATAGTCAGGTGAATTGTCAGGCAGCAGAGGCGCAGGTGTAATGATGGTCTTTTTCTTTTTAAACTTTTATGACAGTCAGAGAGAAATTATTGTATTCAGAAGAATAGGCAAGCAGAATTAATGGAGCGTTACAGGTAATGAAGACTAGGCTAGCACTATTCAAGGCAGCTCAGACCAGTTGCTCAGGGAATAACAATATCTCAATTTTTTTTTAACTAAAGGATAAACCCTGAGAAAGAAAACTACATAGGCCACACATCATGGCTCTGATACCATGCTAAACACACATGGGGAGCGAGAACAAATAGGAAAGGTAAAACATGCAATACAATTTTATTAACAAGAGATTTACATTTATAGTACATTATGTGACTCTTGGGTTTCACATCCCAAGGTCTCTTGGACTCCTTTTGTCCATTCGGCTTCCACACTAACCCATTGAGGATTAGGTGTCCAACAGTACCTTGTCAAATACAAGGCAAAAGATCTTGGAACATTTCTAGATTCTACATTAAGAAAACTATAAGAAAGGCCCATTGTTGCAAAATTTCCTACATAGCTCAAGGTGTCTACTCTAGTTGTAATATCGTTGCTTTCCAATTTTTGATAAATGGAAAACATCAATGCCATATTTTTGTAAATCTACATCAGTCTAAAAAATCGAAACATTGAAATAAACTCATTTCTAATAGACCTGGCATGTGGCAAAATTAGGGCCAAATTCTCTTCATCTTTAATATGAAAAGTATTTATATGCCTATCTAAGGTGAATTTTATGGCTTCTTTAGCGCAACAATACAATATATTGATGATTCAGCCTTGTTGTAGATTCCTCACTCTTATGCGTATTTGATCTTGCTCTAGCTTAGTCTTTCAAGTTACTTATGACATCACTCTATACCTGAAGTCTGGGAGGTGAGCATTATGGAAGGATACTTGTATTACAACTATAATGGAGCAACATTTCTTGGTTTAAGCCTATTTTATTCCTAAGATATGTTTCAAACGACACCTATAGCAGCATCACATATTATTCTAGCAGTGAGGCCCCATGAACAGTACTCTGTGACAACTTTGTGAAAGTGAATTTGAAGGTGACATTGGCATCAGAAAAATCAATTATATTCGCTAAAGTTACCAGCAGTATTCCCTAATCTTATATAGCAGCTCAGCCCTCCACATGAGCACCAACTGACCTACTTTCAAATGATGACTATGTAGTGGTTTGAGAATTGGATTATGGCAACACTTTAGAAACTCTTTTCAAGAGATAGAAACAACTACTAACAACACGAAGGAAGCCATATGTATACCTCACTTTGAGACCTTCTCTAAGAAATTTTTATAATTATACTTTGACCAATAGAAAATGTATCATGCCATAATGTTAAGCAATACTAGTTATGGGCTTGGACCTATTGACAATGGCAGAAAAAGCGCCCATTTATGAGTAGTTGCAGCAATCCACTTGGAATAGTCTATAATCTGTAAGGATGCTCTCATATTAAGAAACACTCACGTAGCAGCCAAAATTTGTTCCACTTTGATAGGTGTTATTCACATCTCTTTGAAAAATGTTCTTGGACTAGACAAGATCTAGTGGCTAGAGAGCAAAAGCTAATTAAAGAAAAATGTTCTTGGACTAGAGTGTGTGAGAGAGAAAGGGATCAAACTGAAGTAGAATCTTCTCTACATGGTGAACTAACTACCTTTCTACATGATTGTAACTCGCTTTTACTGTTTTCAAATAAAGCGTTGTTTATTTTCTTATTTCTCTTATGTTTTTGTGTTTCACGTGTTGCTTCCTTCAAAGTTGTAGTTTCCACTCCATTCACGATTGAACAACACTTTTGTGTGCCTTATTTTCACTGTTCGAATGATTGAACAATTGTTGTTCAATCGATTGAAGAACACTTTTGCGTGTTTTATTTTTGTTGTTCAAATGATTGAACGATTGTTGGTCAATCAATTGAACACCACTTTTGCATGTTTTATTTTTGTTGTTCAAATGCTTGAATAATTGTTGTTCAATCAATTGAACAACACTTTTGCATGTTTTATTTTTGTTGTTCAAATGATTGAATGGTTGTTGTTCAATCAATTGAACAACACTTTTGCGTGTTTTATTTTTGTTGTTCAAATGATTGAACAAATGTTGTTCAACCAATTGAACAACACTTTTGCGTGTTTTATTTTTTTTGTTAAAATGATTGAACGATTGTTGTTCAATCAATTGAACAACACTTTTGCATGTTTTATTTTTGTTGTTCAAATTATTGAACGATTTTTGTTCAATCAATTGAACAACACTTTTGCATGCGTGTTTTATTTTTGTTCTTCAAATGATTGAACGATCGTCGTTCAATCAATTGAATAACACTTTTGCATGTTTTATTTTTTCTGTTCAAACGATTGAAGGATTGTTGTTCAATTGATTGAACAACACTTTTGCGTGTTTTATTTTTGTTGTTCAAATGATGAATAATTGTTGTTCAATCAACTGAACAACACTTTTGCGTGTTTTATTTTTGTTGTTCAAATGATTGAACGATTTTTGTTCAATCAATTGAATAACACTTTTGCGTGTTTTATTTTTGTTGTTCAAATGATTGAACAATTGTTGTTCAGTCAGTGGAATGACACTTTTGCGTGTTTTATTTTTGTTGTTCAAATGATTGAACGATTGTTGTTCAATCAATTGAACATCACTTTTGCGTGTTTTATTTTTGTTGTTCAAATGATTGAACGGTTGTTGTTTAATTAATTGAACAACACTTTTGTGTATTTTATTTTTGTTGTTCAAATGATTGAACAATTGTTGTTCAATCAATTGAACAATTGTTGTTCAATCGATTGAACAACACTTTTGCATGTTTTATTTTTTGTTGTTCAAATGATTGAATGATTGATGTTAAATCAATTGAACAACACTTATGTGTGTGTGTTTTTTTTTTTTAAATGATTGAAGGATTGTTGTTCAATCAATTGAACAACACTTTTGCGTGTTTTATTCTTGTTGTTCAAATGATTGAATGAATGTTGTTCAATCAATTGAATAACACTTTTGCAACATCTAGTTTAATCACAGTAATATGCATTAGCTTGTAGCAATCTTCTTCTGGAAAGCAACTAAAAGAGCTTTATTACACTTTGAATTTCAAATGCTTGTTAAAGGATCAAGTGGTGGCTGCAAAAAAAAACTCAAACTGGGTGATCTCCGACCAAAATAATTTATTATTTCCAAGACAAAATAACATTATTGATGTATCTCTGAATTCCATGAAAACAGAACAATTTGATGTATTGAAATGATATTAGGAGATTAGTAAAGAGGATCAAATTAAGTGATGTTATGGCCATACCATTGTATCCATTGATGCTTCGAGTGAAGAGACTCGGCAACACCAAGAACATCGAATGCCCTCCAAGCATTGGTCATCCAAGACAATGTAGTCCTTGTGGTTTGTAGAGAGCCTTCCCACTCTAACATTGGGCTCTTCAAACCAACTTTGCACAAGGTCATTACAAATGTAAAAAATCAGCAACACACAAATTTGGTAGTAAATATGACCAAAATAAGAACTAGTGCAAACAATTTTCACAATCCTTCTTTTGAAACCAACATTATAATCCCCTTGGCATTATGATCAGTTGTCACTGTTCTTCCCAGGTCAACGAACTCAACTCTGCCTTGACAAAGTGTAATTGCATAAAAGGAATGTCGGTCTCATGCCAATAGGTCTCCTACGATGAATGCATAGGAAGCTAGTACATAGACCATTTTTCTTCGGTTAGCTACCTAGGGCTTGTTTCCCTTTCCAAATATCAATAATTCTTTTCCAAGAAAATATAAAATAAGAATAATATTTTACTATATTCTAAAAGGTGAAGATGCTGAAATCATGCCACAAAGTGAAAGGAAATCAAATATATTTCCTCAAACCATCAAATATATAAAGAAAACAACAAAAAATATAAAAATAAAACTAGATCTATCGATCAATGCATAAAATGAGTAAAGTGACTAAAAACATCTGACCAAAACAAACCAAAAATTTCAAACTTGACAAAATCCTCTAAGAAGTAGCAAACAAACCACTAAAATTTTCTAAGATATCAGAGCTAGACATCAATGCAATTTCATGTACTTGAATAAACCCATTGTTGCTTAGCGTTAGACTTCTTAAATTAGTTATTTATCATTTAATACTAGGACACTGTCTATGTGAAAATAAATAGGTCCCATCTTCATCAAATCTGACTTAATTTCCAATCAAAGATCAAATCTAAAGGACACTAACTCATTAGTTAGGATGGTGCTAAGTTAAATACAATATATATATCTATATCTATATTATTAATATATAATATATATATTATATATATATATTATATATATATATAATATATATATATATATATATAATATATGATAAAAGATAGACCTGCAAGAATTGTATTGGTGGACTATGACAAGGACACCAATAACTAAGACTAGAGAGATTTATATAATGTGGCAGTTACTAGTGTGTGTCTATTGTGCGAATAGTGGTATGGTGGAGAGACCCACCAAGAAGGGACGTTGGTCTCAAGAAAGTATAGTAGGGAGATCTATAGAGAATTTATGTAAAAGGAAGATGAGAAGTGTTGTCTTCAAGTTGGGTTATTTTATGGTAGAATTTTGTTGGTGATAAGTGGTAACAAAACACTTACATCAATAGGTAAAAAGTAAATTCGGGGCATGAGTTGGACTGACTCATGTTATCTCATCCCTTAATGGTCTTAAGGACATGTGTGGACCCGAACAACTTAGTACCTGAAATACTTGAAAACATGGCTGACAAATGACTGACAAGAAATGGATAACAAATGACTTGAAAGCCTTTTTAAATTTGTTATTTATCATTTAATAATAGTCGGAAACTATCTATGTGAAAAGAAATAGGTCCCAACCTCACCAAATCCACTATTATTTCCTGTCACAGATAATAAACAAACAATGTAATAATTGAATATGAAACATCAATCTTAAAATAACACACATCAAATTAATGTCGCTGCAATGTTATAATGAAAAATAAAAATATAGAACCTATTTTTACCTGATTTTGACATATAGTAATCTTGCATGATCAATGGAACGTGTATACCAAAATAAGAGTCCTAGGTTATTTCAATTTCCCAGCTCTCATCTTGGTCCTCATTTTCTAAATTGTGTACATGATCTTCTCTAAATGAACTATCATTATGAGCCTCCAAAACATTATGTTCTATATCAAGTTCATTGGAGAGATTTGTTATATTGTTTTCTCCCCTTCTATCACAATTTGATCGCTAAAGAGTTAGCACTCTTTCATATGGAAAATTGTCAATGTCATACTTTGTTACATATAATCTTAAACATGTTTCCACATGTTTATCAAGATTTTTCTTCAACTTCGACTTCAAGAATGATAATGCACTAAACATTCTCTCATCCTCCACTGATCCCAAAATCATGGTTTGACACAAATCTGCTAATTTGAAATATTCTGATATCTTTTCTTGCAGGTATTGGCTAGCACTTAAAGTAGTCCATACTCTTGTTATAACACCATTTTCATTAGGATTCTGCAAAAAAGGATATTGCTTCCACATTGTTTCCGCAAAGAGTCCACCTTGTTGATACAATTTTGATGAATCTAAAATACCTTCAATTTGTTCTCCATGTATCAAGACTTGCAAAAATGGTCTAGTAAATATTTTAATCTTTTTTGAAAATCAACTTTTAAAGTTCTTGGACATTGACAATTGTTCTAGTATTGAGGGTGTACCACACACATGGCCTCCAACAATTCATCTCGAGCAAATAGATCTCTTATCTTTAATGATAGTGATCTTGCAATTTCTATCAAATTTTGTCTCACTGAAATCACAATATTATCAAATTGGTCTCTTGACACAGGGCAATCTTTGGTGATTTGTCTCGTCATACTAATATAATGAAGGCGAACCATATACCCATGCACTCTGATACATAGTATCCATTTTTCATCAAACGTAAAAAAAAAAAAATTCAGTATTTTCTATTTTAATGATCTTAGTCCAACTTTTAAACTCTAGACCAGTAAAAGAGTCTGGCATCATACGCAAATTATCCAATGCAAGACATGCCGACTTTCTCGTATTTGCGTATTCCAAAATATACATTGTGCGATTCTGAGACATTTTCACGAGGACATTTATTTCATGTAGCATAGGAAGAATTCCAACCAATGTCAATAATGTTTCTATATTAGTTAGTCGAGAAAGAAGATCTTGAGCTTTGTCTACATTGTAGTGATTTTCATACATCAACCCTACCAAATATTTGAACTCATTAAATAGTATTTGAGCTGGTCCATTTAATGAGATCCATCTTGTATCAACATCTTTCAGTAGTTTTTCTCCATCCGTAATACCATCTGCAAATTGTTGAAACTCTAAATATCATTTGGGACTATAAGAAAAGTGTGCATGAGTCTCATGTGCAATATCTTCAACTTTTGAAACTGATGGAAACTTGCTAACTATTTTAAATGCGAGATTCATCTTATGAACCATACAATGAATATTAATCATATATGGTGAAGTCGACAGTTTTAGCCTAACACAAAGGCTATTCCTTTGTCCTTGCATTACCGATGCTCCATATTCTCCAACACATACCAACGTTTTTGAAATCATTAATTGACCCATACCACTTTCCTTCAAACCATTAAGAACAATTTCATAAATATTTTCAATTGTAGAAGTCTGTCTAATTTTTTTAATCTCAAGTAGATAGGAATGCCTAATATGGTCATTAACCATATAAATGTTCATGGAAATCCATGAAGTATTATCTATAGTCATAACCTCATCCAAAGACAATGCCAAAAACCTAGCACCTGCTATCTTTTCTTTCCAATCATCCTTTTCTACTTGAGCGAGATATCCTGCCCATCCCCAACCACTGGTTACTAACCAATGAAAAGATGGAAAGTTTGGCACTTGAAGAAAAGATAGCAATTTCATGTGATCTAGATAATCTGTCATAGGATGACCTTTAGATAAGATGTGAAATGCAGTGCTCAATTGTATCATCTTGAATAACAAACTTCTTTCCATCATCTTTTCAAATAGAGATATGATGGTTCCTCTACTTGCCTCAAGTTTCCTCTTACTTATTAGGTATTTTTTATATTCTTATGCATATTCAACATGTCGACATTGCTCAGAAGATTTCCATCTAACAATAGATTTATCTTTTCATTTACAATTTTCTTTTCATACACCTTTCCTACATGATTTTGTATCGTATCTAGATTCATCTGAAATTTCACCACCTTTTGAGTTTTCCAGTTACACGCAATACATCTAACTTGTTGGAAAACCTCATTCTCATTTGTAGGAGGTATTTCTTCAATAAATGGAAAACAAGAGACCCAATTTTCTTGGAATCATCTCCCTATGGTCCACTGACCTCTTTTCCTTTTTCGTGAGTGGATTGTGTCACCTTCCAACGAAAAAGCTTTAACATTTTCATCACCAATTTCTGTTGAAACTACATTTATCTCACCCTGAGCACTTAAGGAACCTATTATTTCATCCATCGTATGGATATCAAATGCATTTCCACAAGAGTTAACCTCTCTCTCAGTATCAAATTGTTCAAAGGAGCTTGAATCATGAAGAGAATGTGTATTTTTGGATGGAGCCATTTGAAAGAATGATAATACATCCATTTTCCTTGATGGTTTCTTCCCACGATTATCTTTCAACATCTCAATGAATATTCCATAAGTAAAATTTCAAATCGATTTGCAAATCTACATCAGCAGTTTCCAAGCATTGAGATATGCTTCATATAAATTCACTTGTTCATAGAAAATTGAACTATACTTTGCAAAAGAATTTTTGAGTCAACATTGAAAGAACATATATTAGAAATTGAATTTTGAGGAAAAATGGAATTTCACAAAAAATATTTAGCAATGATAATGGGAAACTATTAACTTTAAGACATAAAATATAATAATTCATTTGTATAAAATTGAAACAACATCCTCCTTGCATGTCTATCTTAGTCCTTTTGGTTTACTAGTTTAGCTTTGGACAAATTCTATTAGAAAAATTAGTGACTCTTTGAATTTTGTGCAAAAAATCGAATATTAATCCTCATGGATTTGAATGTAGGCATGATCTAGCATGAAATCCGTTGTTAAATGAGTAAATTTCATATGGATTTGTTGTAGAATTCCCTTGTTGTTTTACATTTGTGTCGCCATCTATCATGCTAAGAAGTGGGTGAACCAATGAAATTTTCATGTGTTAAATGGGAATTCTATGTGAACATTTGTAATTCCATCTGCAGGTTTCATCATGAATCCCACATCTTCAATAGTGCTAACACTTTTATTGGTTCTTACTAGATTATCTCGATGATTTTGGGTTTCTCAGGGCCATAATGAGAGGGGTCTGTCACACACCTTTCACTTCCTTAATCCAGATATATCTCGCTTTCGCTCCCTAAATCAGATATATATCTGCTTTCACTCCCTTAATCCAGATATATAAGAGCAGGGATGGATGGATGTGAATGTCAAATGAATTTTTTTTGCACACGTATTTGTCTTTGTTTTTGGATGTGAAGAATAATTTGATTTATATATTATACCACAACAACCATTTCAATATATGAGCAGGGATAAGATATTGGTCTCTGCATATATTTTTATGTTATGATATGTGCATTTGTGTATGTTGATGTTTTTGGATGTGAAGAATAGTTTGATTTATATCTTACTATAACAATTTCAACTATCACTCGACTTTACAAAATGCATGTAGGAAGGAAGAATTTATGTCATGTATAATATCTCGTTTGACCTTAAATGCGTGAATAATATCTCCAACCTTCCTGCACGCATTTAATTTCAAGTATAATATCTCCAACCTTCTTCTACCTTAGCTTCGATACCATGTTGAGAAATCAATGCTTATGTGAATTAGGGTTTGATTCCTCTTTCTTGATAATTACTTGTGAATTATGTTGGCTTCACTTACTTCTTAACTTTTTTATCTTTCATTAAGAAACTACCAAATTATATGTATATGAGGATCATATGAATAAGAGACACAATACATAGGCACTTGGCTAGGGAAAACTCACTACTAGGGGAAAACCCGATCAAAAACTCTTCCTTCAATAGATTCAAATAAAGATGAGACACTTCCAGACATCTTAGAGCTAGACAAAGACCTCCTCCAATCACCAAGTCATCCCTTCCCTTCAATAGATGTTCCTGATCAAAATATTCAAATGACAACCTCCCAGCAATAACTTATGCCTAGAATTTCGCACCCCCAGCAGCAGAACTTTAACCCCCAACAAAAGAATGTTGGATTTGCAGTAGACACAAATTTTCAGCCCCAACAACTTCCTAGAAACTTCGCGCGTGTGAGAGATAGATGGAACACAAACTCGATTAGGTCTTCCCAGCAAACTTTGTCCTTCTCCAGCTACTTCGCTCTATTTTTGCTTCTCTTCCTTGAAGATCGAACTTGATGAGTGAATGTGACAAATGGATCGAACTGCCTCTCATTATATAGCCTTTTCACTGGGTTGAATTTCCCTAATGTAGGCTGACTTCATGGGGACAGGGACGACTTGGTGTGGAGGTGAAAAATTACCTTTTTGACTCAAAAATAATTCTTTTTGCATGATACAAAATCCCATCAAGGGTCTAATAAAAATATCAATGACTCTAATGATTCAAGAAAAAACCTAGAAGCCTTCAATGGAGGCTTTGACTTAGAAAACTTTGATCCAAGCATGAAACCCATTCTTTAATAAGTCATTTTCTTTAATAATAAATTTTATTTTGACAAGTACAATTTATGAAGACAGAAGCTAGTTACATTCTTCAACACAACAAACTCTTAATCCATTAACTCTAGATTAGAAAAGTAATGTAGTTTTTTAACTAGAAAGTCAAACCATCGGATGAACCACCATGTGCCATAAAACCACAAAAAGAAAACACTTTTCCATAACACACTGAAAATCCATTCAAAAAACTAGCCAATGTTTTTTAAGGGTGTTTACCTTGAGCCCTTGTTTAGGTAGAGGCATTAAACACCACCCCCCCCCCCCCCCCCCTCCCAAATCTCTCGGGCAAGGGAGGCATGTTGCCTCAATCTATGACCACTTTGAATGGGGGGGATTCCACCCCCCATAGACCCCCCTGCTATCTCAAAGAATGAATCGTGAATGGGGATACTCATAAAAAGAATATATAACATACCTAACACTTGGTTTTTCCTTTTGCAAGAGTAGAGATAGACTAGGAAGATTCAAAAATTGAGGATTTAACCTGAGGTTACTTTCCTTTTTCATTAGTTTCTTGTTTTAGTGAGGGATATTTAATATCATTAGGTAGTTGATATTTAACAAAGGAGTTGACTAAGGTAATGGTAGGGCTAGTGGTTTCTTATGTTTGCTTGGCCAATTGGCAATCCTAAAGGTAGGCCTTTTTCGACTTTCTCCCCGTCCATATTAGAAGGTTTATCTGAGGTTGAGGGATGTCAGCTATGCTAAGGTGAGGCTACAAGGGGGAATACTCAAGTTTCAATTTCAATTGTAAATAATTATTTATAATAGAACCATTACAGAACATAACACGCCCAATTGATTCCTACAAAATATGTGTTTGGTATATTATTGTTTGCATGTGCTTTTCCCTCTTTAACAACAATTTTGACAAGGTTCTACATGGACATCATAATGGAAATGAACAATAGAGACAAATAATGTACAAGAACATCAATTTTAGTGATGGTAAACCAATTGTACAACACTTGAAATCTTAATATCAAGTGGGTATGAGTGAAAGGAAGGAAGATATGTATATACACCCCTCTTATATAACCAAAAAAATAAAAATGTTATGAATAAACAACTAAATATGGTTATAATATGAAAAACCAATATCCTCAATTAACAGGTAAAAGAGACATGCACTGGAGCTAAACTTGGATATAAGGAAAATAAGGTATGCTACATGCAGAGGAAAGTAATGAATGGAAAAGCCCTATTTTATTTTTATTTTCTTTTCAATTCCCTTAGTGATAAGGCATACAAATATATAATATGGATGGAAGAGAAGGGATGAAAAGGTTTTGAACCATCAAAAATTCAATAATGAATAAAAATATACATATTGTGATCTACATCTACAATTAGAAAACATAATTGGCATACCACTTCAACCTAGGTTACAAGTTCTCAAGTTGCCTTTTTGCCTCTCCAGTTGGTTGGAAAATTTAAACCATGGGGCTAGTGACAGGGTAATCTGGAGTACAGTCAATTGCTCTAGTCACTCAAGAGAAAACTAGATCCGGGGAGGGTAGCCCTGTATGATAGGGAGTTTTAATGGAAGGAAATAATAGCTAGCACCTATTGTGTTTTGAAATTCTAATGGAAGAAATAATCTCTCCACCATAAACAATAGAGACCAATAATGTACAAGAACATTAATTTTAGTGATGGTAAACCAATTATATAACACTTTAAATCTTAATATCAAGTGGGTATGAGTGAAAGGAAGGAAGATATGTATATACACCCCACTTATAAAACCAAAAACATACAATGTTATACATAACCAATTGAATATGGTTATAATATGAAAAAAACAATATCCTCAATTAACAGGTAAAAGAGACATAAACTGGAGCTAAACTTGGATATCAGGAAAATAAGGAATGCTACAATCAGAGGAAAGCAATGAATGGAAAAACCCTATTTTATTTCTATTTTCCTTTCAATTCCCTTAGTGATAAGGCATACAACTATATAATATGGATGGAAGAGAACAGATGAAAAGATTTTGAGCCATCAAAACTTCAATAATTAATAAAAATATACATATTCTGATCTACATCTACAATTAGAAAACATAATTGGCATACCACTTCAACCTAGGTTACAAGTTCGCGAGCTGCCTTTTTGCCTCTGCAGCTGGCTAGACAATTTAAACCATGGGGCTAGTGAAAAGGTAATGTGTAGTATAGTCAATTGATCTAGTCACTCGTGAGAAAACCAGATCCGGGGAGGGTAGCCATGTATGATAGGGAGTTGTACTGGAAGGAAATAATAGCTATCACCTATTGTGTTTTGAAATTCTAATGAAAGAAATAATCTCTCCACTATAATGCACTTGTTCGATAAAGGGCTCATGTTTCCCATGCTGCGCCCAACTCAGTAAACCACCATCCAACTCGGATTCTCCCAACAAGCTTCCCAGCTAACAAGTTCTCCAGCTAACAATCCAGCTTCTCTATTCCATTCTCCATTTCTATATATTCTATTTCCATTTCCACTGGATTCCAAGGAATTGAGTATTATCAAGCACCTCCCACTGTCCCGGATGGTATTCATGGTTCTACCTTTCCCTCAGCAACCAGTTTATTGAATTGTCCCGTCACCCATATCTTGTTTCTTTTTCCTTGAACTTCTGAAGTCTACCATGACATTAGGCACTTGAAAATCCTACTAAATTCATGTTACCAATCTTATAGTATCTTGGCTCTTTAAATTTCCCTCTAAATTGGTTATAAAATTCTAGTATTCACTAGAATCCACAGTGAAAACTAAGCCTGAGAGCAAGGTGACCTCCTAACTCCACTATCAAATCCTAAATGCCTACAAATTAACAGACAATACTCACACATAACTTCTTCCTTCCTGCTGAAAAATTAACAAACAATACTCTTTGAACATAAAAAAATCATTATTAATAGATTAAATCGAACACTAATATCAATTTGTGAATTGAATTTCACTTGCAAGCAAACAAGAAGAAGGCTACGTCTTACTTGGAATGCCAAACCCCTTCAGATTTTGATTCACAAATTGCCAAGAATTGCAGGATTCCACACAAAATGTATACTTGGCGCTGGTTGCAACGAGTCACTAAGAAATGGAGGATTTCACAAAAAATGTACACTCTCATCCCTATGAGGCATATTTCTCTCTGGCTTGCTCTCTGTTTAAGTCACTTCACCTACTATTGGTCAAGGTCTGAGGTCTTTTTTTTCCTCCTCTAGGGCTTCGGCCCCGAAAAACTCTTGCGCAAGTCCTGAGGCCTTTTGGCTTCCTACAATGGGCACATATGAGGTTGTTAGGCCACTTTCTACTCAAAATAGCTTGATTTAGTTGAACCACTACTCAATCGAACACTTTAGGCTCTTGCTAAGTGATGAAATTGAATACAAGCACCGAAACTAGATCAAAGTGATGAGTTACAAATTAGATTCGATCATGACGCTTGCCCAATTCAAGGTCCTGGCTGGCATGCTCCTACTACTTAGCTCTTTTCCTTAGTCCCAGCTTCTCTGCTGCAATCCTATGCGAGTGATTAGTACTAGTATGATGGGTAGGATTTGTGAATAGAAATCCAAGGACTAAAACTATACACCATGAACATTGAAAACCCGATTTGAAAGAGTTGGATTTGTGAACAGAAATTCGAGGACCAAAACTACACGCCATGAACATTGAAAACCTGATTTGAAAGCATTTTTATACACCATGAATCTGTGAAGACAGGGAGCCGCCCTCCATTTGAAAACAAATCTAACCTTCGCACTCCATTTGAAAACAAATCTAACCTTCGCACTCCATTTGAAAACAAATCTAACCTCCCAGAAGTAAATCGAACCTGACACACCACTCCCAAACCAGAAAAACAAAAAACGGAGCCATTACAAACGAATTTAACACTGTAAATAAGAAATCTAGTGATTGTAATGGACAAACAAACTCCCAAACCAAGTGCAAATCTGAAAATCTGATGATTTTAAGGAAATACAATTTCCCAAACCAAGCAAATCAGGTTGAATGAAGCTTCGCTTAGTTTATCCGTCATTTTTTATTTTGGACTAAAATCAAAATATGAATTATTTTTTAAATAAAAATGGGCTAACTATATGAAAAGGGTTTTTAATAAAAAATTCGCCCTTCTAAAATGCAAAACCCCTCAAATTTCGCCTTTGGGCTAAAATTCACCCCTAAAAGTTCCCATGTGGCCAACTCTCATCTCAATAGTAACTTGAACGTATATAGGACAACCAATCGTTCAATCCTAGGACAAGATACAAGCAATATGGAACTATACTGGAACATATGTTAAAGATATTTGTGGTGCATGTGCTCCTATTCACACATGCCAATTTTACAGAGCATTCATGTAGTTTGAGAAGGAATTAGATGCATAGGGGACATATTCGAAAATTGATTTTCGATTAATTATTCATAACAAGATATATACAGAGAATGTCGGAGTCTCTCGTTTCATGATACAGGCTATCGTGCCCGATTCTCAGACTCTTGCTCCCTGAGTTACTCTCCAAGTTGATCGAGACCTAACTATACATGCATGTATATTTTCCTACTAGCTATAAAATATCCTAACATAATATATATTATTCGGACATATGTCCCAATTCCTAGAAATTGCTTAGCACTTTAATTTGATATTTTCCATGTTTACAAAGGCACATTTGGCCAAAACACCAGCTCACCAAAACAACTTAACCACCCATATTCTTCTAGAATATGGACACTTGTATTTGTATAAAAGAAATCTAATTTTACACAAATTACAATTGAGAGAATTTCATACCTTTTTGGAGAATTTCATAACCCCTTTCGGTCTAGTAAAAAATCATTGAGTAGGGGTTGATGCACCCTAGATAGAAATTTTATGACCTCTTGCTCATATTTCTTCACTTTGTTCAACCTCCTCTATCCCAAACTTTGTGTTGTTGCTTCACATTCATACATCCATGATGTTGTCCTTGTCCTTCCATGATTCCCTGTTTCATTTTGTTGTTTCTTTCCACTTGTTTTTTTGATGCAATCACTTATATTCAGCCAAGTTTTGTAGTTGGTCATTTCTTCCATCTCATTGTACCATTTCATAGGTACCCTCTTCATCGACATTCATAATCCTCAAATTTTAACATTAAGCTCATCTTGCTACTGAATTAAACTATTTATTTGCGGTATTTTCTCCAAAATATTCATGGCTTCACTTGCCATTTCTTCACTTCCGTAACCTTGTTGCTTCCAATCTTCATCATTAGACATTTTAAAGATGCTCAAGGCCCTTAAAAAGCTTAATCTTGTTTGTTTCATTGAAGAGAAACTCCCTCCCTTTGCACACTAATGGAGGTTGTTAGAACAATCCTCTTTTTCATTAATTGTTGTTTTTCCTCCATCATTGTCTTCAATACAATATGCAAATTTATTATTTGCAAGTTGTTGGTTATTTTCTAAGATTTATTATTTGCAAGTTGTTCATTATTTTCTAAGATAGTTTTCTGCTCCATACTCCTTGGATGGAATTGAAATAAAATTTCATTTTCTTGAAACAAAATTTCTCATACTCCTCTTTTCCTTCTTCTTCTAACAACATTCGTGCTCATTTTGCAATCCCAAGAGCCTTTATGCAACTTATCAAAACATTTAGATGCTTTAAACATCTCAACCTCTTCATGTGTCTTGGCTACATTCTCTATACAACCTCCTTCAACCTTGGGATTGTCTAACCAGTCCTTTATGAACCTCAATTCCTTTTCATATTATAACAATATTGTAGAGGAATGTTTCCCTTTTCTTTCATGAGGACTCATTTGCACTTTCTTTTATAACAACTTCCAATGGCTTTCTTTTGTCCTTTCTTTTTTCGTGGTTGCTACCATGGTTATCATTGTCAACAATTTGTAGGATTCCTTTTAACTTCTTTTAGAAGACAATCTTAGTCCTTTCCTCTACTTTTGAAAAACTATTTTTGTGCTTCCTTCCTCCTATGCGGTAATATTTAAGGTTTGTCTATCCTCTACTAAGTTCATTTTCCCTTGGTCTCCTTGGAGCAATTTTTTCTTAGCCTCTTCCTTTTGGAAAATATGTCCATGCTTCTAGTCTACAGAGGCTACATTTACATATGATTTATTAGTTTTAAAAACATGAGGCCTTGTAGCCCCTCTTGTTGTCTTCATCATTAATTGCCCTTGGGTATGGAACTTCTTCCAGTCTCCATTATGAGATGCTACTACCTCATCTCCCATTATGAAAAGTATTATATCTTGTCCTTATCCAATGCTTTGGAAAGTAACTCTTTCATCCCCTTCTATTATCATGACAGTTGTGGATGACTTTGCACCCTTATCATTCTTGTGACCTACAACCACACAAAAAATATCAGTTCTAAAGTCACAAAGCCCCCAGGCCTCTGCTTTCAAATCTTGATGCTAATATGAACTCTTCATGTGGTCCATGAGAATCTCATCCAGTCTCTCTATAACATCTTCCTCATCCTTCTCTTTAAGGAATTCTCCTTAATCTAGTTCATAATAGTGATCTTCCTCCTTGCCATACTTAGGTACTTTGAGTTCTCCATTAACCAATGGAACACTCAATATGTGCCTCAACATCCTGGAATATAGTTAGCTAATAGGTTGTTGAATATTTTTCCTTAGATCTCATCCACAAACTTGGTCTTCATTCTTCATCTCTTGTAGCAGCATATTCATCACACTAAGTCCTTCTTTTAACTAGCCATATCTTGATCAATTTCCTCTTGGTTCATATTTATTCTCCCCATGCCATTTGCTTTGGCATCTTTCTCCATTCTCTTGTGGCTTTCACTTGAGCCTTTGTGAATACCATCAATGGTCCTCTCATTCTCCTTCTCTATGAGCTTCTCCATGCTCACTGTGAGCTGCAAACACACCTCCACAAGACATCTCACCAAGCTTATCTCCTCCGGGCTTGACCTTTTGGTATCACAGGAACCTCTCGAGCCTCCTTGACTCTCTTGGTTGTTTCACTCTACTCACCTTCATTTCCCTGAAGACTTCCTTTGCGCTATACTGACTTCCAACCTCACTTGGAACAATTTTTTATGCAACTTCTCTCGCTGCAGGGATTTTCTTCCATAGTTCTCTTTCTCCTACTCCTACATACCATCACCAATCTCTTTAGCTATATTAAAATAAAAACATAAGACCAATTACCTACTAAGCCCCATAGTGAGACCTCAAAATCTCCTAGAATGCTGGCTTTAAATGTGCTATGATTGTCATCTTCTAATTCTCGCTTAACTGAAAATCTCATCAATCTGCACATGATTCTTTACCTCATTCTCTCCTCTACCAGGAATCTTTCAAGTCTTCTTTGCTATATGCAAATCCATTGTAATAAAACTCTTTTCTCCTTCTCCAACCCTAAAGACCGTTATTGTCCTCTCTTACCACTTTGACGTAATGAACAAAGTGGGTTTTGCCTTGTGCTAAGATTTCTTCAGATAATGTCTCACTCCCGTTGGTCGACCTTGCCTCCCAAAGTTGCATTATTGTTTGACTAATCACTCAAGAGCTTCAACTCTTGATGGTTGGCCTGCGGTCGCTTCCTTACTCCATAGGACCAATTCCTAGGCACTCCACCTCGCTGATTTTATCTGTTAGTGTTTCAGACTCACATAGAGTTTCAATTTTCTTTTTTAACGACAGTATAAAGACAGAGTTGCAAATATCATAGGACGTAATGCGACCAATAAACTGGTTGCGGAGGGGCTCTTTTCCATATCACGTGAAGGAAATGATTACGTCAATAACTACTCTCTTCTGCCTGTAACAGTGAGATCACTGCAGTTTTTTTGAGAGAAAAAAAGCATCATTTTTTTTATAGTGAGACAATATAAAACTTGAAAATATACAGAAAAAGTCCCGATTATCAGCCATAGGCAGAGGGCAGATACATCTGCAAAAGTCCTTTAGAGTCGTTACAGCATCTAGAAACAAAAAACATTCACTGCAGTTCTCTTTACCTGCGTATAGTGATTTTATCATCTCCGAGTTTGAGAAGATTCGGGCGGTAATTATTTTTCTGTATTCTATGAGATCTACATTCAGATTTTGGTAATTTATTTCTATCACATGCCTTGTAAATTGACTCATGAATTTGCAGCAATTTTACGAGCTGAGAGTACGCAGGGTTCTGGTTCTGTCGTCGGGTTCTTTGGGGCGTATTCCTATGGAGAGGGCATTGAGGTCCACAAATGGTGAATGCGTGCCGGTGCTACAGGAAGCAACGAAGCTTTTTAATGATGGACTAACGCTCGCAATCGATCGACTCAACACACGATTTTCTGCTCCTATATATACAATATCTGGAATGTTTCCGATTTACATGAACTTGTACACCAATCCTCAAGCATTTGGTAACGTTTCTTCCTGAATTGTCGATTTTTGTTCTAAATTCAACAGCTAGTGCTCATTAGAAATACCTTTTTTTTCAGGGCTTGGGAATGCCAAAAATGCGTGCTGCGGACAAGGACCCTACAGCGGTATTGGTCTCGGCACTGCCCTGTCAAATTTGTGCCCAGATAGGGGCAATAATGTGTGGTGGGACCAGTTTCATCCAACAGAGCGCTCTGCTAAAATCATAGTTGACCAATTCTTTTCTAATTCATCCTCTGTGAGTCCTATCAACTTAAAAGATCTCATGAAACTTTGTGTCCGATCTTTTTCGTTGTCAAACCGTCAAGCGATCTGCAATAAAATTGTATTAGATTTATCCTATCTGTAATCTGGAGCAGCAAACAAGGTTTGATTGAAATTCTTCTATGATCTCACGATCCTACAGAGATTGTGACGAAGGAGACAAGCGATTTTTACTTCCGTCGTTGAGATTGTGAAATAATGCAGTCCAGTTATTTTGTGGTGTAGTCTAGTTATTGGACCTTCTACTTTTCTGGGTTGACTTCAGTGGTATGATATTGATGATTGATGAACATTTTATATGATTTTGCATTACAGCGAAATTTTTGTTATTTAGAAATGTGATTTTATTTTATAAATATGTGAGTGAAAATAAATATATATATATATATATAAATAAAAGAGCAACAAAATTTTTAATCATACGGATTTTAATTATGTAAATAGATTTTGTTATAATATTATAAACCAATAACATGATTTATAATATTATATGTCTAAAAACCTTTAATCAATTTTTGACATTTTTTAATTAATCAATTTAACCAAAAAGTTTAAAAGAACATAACTAGTTTTGAGATAAATTTGTCTTTGATTTATGACTATTACTAAGGCTTAATGGTAGGTAAATCAGCAAAGTATTTACACCTATGTTTTCAAACCTCACTAATGATGATTACCTAAGTTTTCAAACCCTCGATTTGATGGGTCACATTATATATATATAGTAAGTTTTGTAGGAATACATCTTCATCATGTCTAACGTCTCACACCGATTGGGGATAGCACAAGATTTGAACCCAAGGCTTCCGGTTTGGTTAGACTTTATTTCCACGGCCATTGCCAATTGATTATCGCAAACGGACACACACACACACATATATACAATTGCCAATAAATTTATAGAAAACCAAAAAAGTTGGTGATTTTGTTGGCTTAGACTTCAAGATAAGTAGCCTACTATGCAACACCCACAATACTGGGACTTTTAAGATAATACCTCAAGGTACGCATAGGCCCATCCATAGTGGATGTTTGGACTTATTAGAAAAAACTTGTCTCTAAATTCAATCACACCATGTGATCCCACATTATACACAAATAAGCAACATTGAAACCTAAAATTTGAAGATGAGGCTCGCATGTCCACACCCATGGGCCATTGGTATTCTATATAAAACATTATTTTTTCTTGTTTATGTAGCTTAATTTTCTTTTGATTTTGAGAATTTTATGTAGTTTCTTTAATTTTGGCACATTGGTAATAGGTGTATTTTTTTATAAAATGGGTCTATTTATTAGGTTGATTAGGAAATAAATATATTTTGTGGTTAGATATGGAAATTTCAAATGAGTGGTTAGTCAAGATAAGTTTCTTTTTATACATTTAGACCTAAACACAATTAGATTTATGCCTTTTAGGTGTTAGCCTAGTAGGAGATTATGACTTTCTTCCAAAACATAATATTATTCCCTGAAATGTTAGAATCCTCCTAAATTCTTATTTAAAAGTGGATTCAAACTTGTATGATTATTTAGAAGGTTCCCTTTTAAGTCCAACTCATCAAATTGTAAGCTAAGATTTATTGTTCCTCTTCAAAATAGATTATAGTTAATCAATTTGACAAGGCTAATTGAAATTTTTTCAAAGATAGTTTAGCATAATTTGTAAAACCTTTAAAATTATGTAAATAGTAACTATACATAATTGTACCAAATCATTGGTTAGTTGCAATTAGGAAGGCACATGGTTGAATATGTTTGATCTTTTTAAATAATATAAAACATATACATCTATGATATTTCATGGTTAAAGCTTATTTTATGTTCAAGCTAGAATTTAAAAATTTACTACACAAAACATGAAACTTATATTGAAAAATAATAAAATTACATAATACATGATATTTAAAATATGAGTTTATATATATATATATATATATATATTGTGTGTGTTGTGTGTGTGTGTGTGTGTGTGTGTGTGTGTGTTGTCATAAAAGAATTACTTTACCAGTAGGATTGCCCATCAAATTTATACCTAGTCCACTATAAGTATCAAAACGCTTATTTCATGATACATTGTCATGTTGGTAAAATAAATAAAAAATAAATAAATAAACTTTATTATTATTATTATTATTATAAGAACTAATATATAAATAAATATCAAGATTCTTAACTGTTATAGACATATTTGGGCACTACAACCCCAATCACATATGTCCATAAACCAAGGGCTTCTAAACCCCTAAACATGTTGTTTCATAACCTAAAGGATCAAGGTCAACTGATTACATCATTTCCTAGAAGTTCTCCCTAAAAAACTGCTCAGAATTGGTCAAAACTGGACCATACAGACTGCTCCATGCTAAGGGTGCGATGCATCTCACCTGTTACACACAAAGGGTGTGATGCATACTAAAAATCCGTTTTGTAGGGTGCGATGAACGAGAGCAGACAAATGGAAGAGGCAGTTTGCTAGGTGGAAACCCAGCGAATCTTCTAAAAACTGCTCATATGACACTTGCCTCTTTGAATTCGCCTAGGGATGAGTAAAAGATCATGAAATCTCCAAGTGGAACCAAGAACTATCAGTGAAATGACACTAATCAAAATCCCAGAAGCTAACTCACCCCCTGCAAATATCTATATATGGATCCCTCATCCTAGAGATCCAGGAGGCTAGAATTTTGTATTTTCTAAGGAAGTGTTGTTGGCTTCTTTGTGAAGCATTGTAGTGTTGGGTGATCTAGATTTTCATGAGGTGAAGAGGGCTTTCATGCTAGGAGGATGGCACTGGATCAGAAAGTTGGGTTGTAATCCTCTCTTCTACTACTTCCATCAATAAAGTTATTTGAGTTTTCTTCCATATACATGTATATTTCTAAATCTTGTATTTGTGTATGCATTTGTATGGTTAATGTACATCTGATTCTACATTGTTTATGGTTATAGGTCTCTATGGTTTGATCGTATTTTGCTGCTTTCACTCTACAGGTGTTCTTTGAAGCAAGACAAGTGAGAAAGGAGTGGCGAAAGCTCTATCAAGGGTGTTATTGGGAATAGTGTTCACTCAAAGTTGCTATTCCCACTAAGACTGGTAGCTATCTTATAAACAAACAAGTAAAGTCTACTTTTGCTTTCCTTTATGAAAATAGATAAGAGTGGAACAAGGGAGACCAACCTTAGTCTTGCGCTTGGTTTCCTTATTTGATTCCTCTCCTTCCTGATAGACCTTTGCCGCTTCTTCTTCATCTGCCGAGCTTCAAAGAACACCTATGGAATCAAAGCAACATACTACTATCGAAGAACAGAGATCTATATTCATAAATAACACAGGACCAGATATGTGTTAACCATACAAATGCATATATAAGTAAACATACAAGAATATGGAGGAAAACTTGAATAGCTTTATTAAGATCAAGAGTAGCAAGAGGATTACAACCATATGTTCTGACCCAGCATCATCCTCCAGCAAGAAAGCCCTTCTTCACCTCAAGTAAAGCTTAGATCACCCAACGCTATGAAATTACACCATAAAAACAACAACACTTCTCTATAAGGTACAATATTCCAGCCTCTGGATCTCTGTGATGAGGGATCCATATATAGAGGATTGTAGGGGGGCGAGTCATCTTCTGGTGTCTTGATTAGTGTCCTCTCTCTGATAGTTCCTGATTCCACTTGGAGAATGATGATCTCTTACTCATCCCTGGTCGAAACAGAGAGGCAAGTGTCAGAGGGGAAGCTTCTGGAAGATTCCATGATCTTCCACCTCGCATTTTGTCCCTGCCATTTGTCCATTCCCGACCATCACACCCCACAGAGGAGCAATTAAGTATGCATTGCACCTTGTACACTATGAAGGTGATATGCATCGCATCCTCTGCAATGGGTTTTCAGTATGGTCCAGTTTTGACCATTTATGAGCAGTTTTTAGTGGAGAACTTCTAGGAGATGATGTAATCAGCTGACCTTGTTCCTTTAGGTAGTGAAGCAACACTTTTAGGGACTTAGGAGCCCTCAATTTATGGACATTTATGATTGGGGTTGAAGTGCCCAAAAATGTCTATAACAGATGGGTAAATATTTGTTACTAATAGTGAAAACTTGCAGGGGATACATGCATCAATCCTTTCATGAAAATGAGGGTGTGCATGCTGGAGAGGGTTTTTATGACAATTATTGGTATTTGAAGGGAAGGCAACATTTGGGAATGGTATGATAAGGAAGGTGGAGCACAAAGAAAGTGCAGGGCCAAGAGGAGTTTGGATGGCAGGTGGGAAAGGAGGGGAAAATGACAAGGGAGGGGTGGATGGAAGGGGAAGGAGATGGATTTGGGTAGGTAGGGAAATTTGATTGAGACTAGTTTGAGAAGGAAGGTTGTATTATCGACTGTTGTAGAGCAGGAGATGATGTGTGTTTATTTTATCCTTATTAAGTGCATAGTGCCTTTGTTGATGCGCCTTCTTTACATCAATATCTGGAGTAGTTTTCATACCTAATCAAGCAAGGAAACATATTATGAAAAATGGAGGTATAAGTGAATTTGGAACAAATATGATTAAACCATGCATGTCAAGGGAAATTTAGTGTATATAGAAAATAATTTGTTGGTGTGAAGAATGTAACAACCCTAGTGAAAATTCCATGTAATAAAAGTTAATAAAGGCAAATAATAACCATGGATTATGGGACACGTATTCCAAGCTAAATGTTGGGAAAACAATCCTAGTGTGGGTGTTCATTTGGTTTATTATGGCTAAGGAAATTAGAAAAGGCAATGACAAAGGCTTTGGAAAGGAAAAGTGGCATTAATTGGCATTTTATTTATGAAAATAATGGAAATTAGGAGATGAGGAAGGTGAAAAATCACAAGTTTCATTTGATGACGAAAATGAAGGAAAATAATGGAAAATTAAGAAAATAGAGGCTTAATTATTAAAAAGGCTTATGAGGATTAGTTGGTCTTTTTTTTTTTTCTTTTTTCAGTGTAACCTTTTGTCAGTTCAGTTTTGGAGATCTCTCTCTCTCTCTCTCTCTCTCTCTTGGACACTTAGAGTTTTCTTGGATCACTTTGGCATTGGATCAAGAACAGAAAATAAGGCAAGAGGAAGGACAGATCAAGTAAGGAAGAGCAGGATCAAGCAACTACAGTGGGATTATTTGTAGGTATTGATTTGCATGTGTGGTGTCCTTGCTATATTTGGCATGCATGGTGTTGCAGGTGTGTTCTTGGTTCTCTTTCTGTCATTACGAGGTGTGACCTTTTTTTTCAGCCTAGCCTTGACATTTCTGGATAGCCATGGTGTGATGAGGTTCTCATGTTTTGGTTGAGATTGATTTATTTGAAGTTGAGTGAGGTGGATCTATGAATAAAAAAACACATGACCTAGCAACCCCTGAACCAAACTTTGGATTGTGGTAAGCTAGCTTTTGTTTTGCCTCGATGGGCCTAGGAATCCTCAACTGGTGAATAACGAGATATACAGTAAAGCATAGAGGTGGGAGCTCTCCATCAGACCTAGTAATCCAGGGATGGGATATAGGATAAAGCCTGGAGAGTGGAGTCTTGGTTAGGGCCTACTGATCCGGTGTGGATTGCGGTAAAGCCTAGAGAATAAGAGACAAGAAAATTCCTCACACTGTAGATGGAGAAATCCAGTGGTATCCATGCTTGTTTTAGCCTAGTGATATAGCAGAGACCATGGTAAAGCTTGTTATTACATGTTTATTGTTTTAGCCTAGTGATCTCCTTTGGATTGCAGTAAATCTGGGTTTCTATTGATGAGGGTGAGGTAGTTTAGTCTCAGGATTCCCAGGTTGGTTCTTTTGGTTTGAGTCCCATAGTCACGCTTGGAATATGACACAGGGGTGATTGGCTGAAGAGAGATTTGTCTCATCCAATCTATGGTCGAGTGGAATGTGGTATTCCCATACCAGGTTAGATTTTTCATTCATTAGTAAGAGGTTCGTTCCCTGGTACCTTATGTGTAAATGTACTAGTTTATATGTGCATCCTATGTTTGATGTATCCATGGTATTTATGTTATTGTTATGCTGGTTATAAGTATGTAGTATGACAGTGATGATGTATGTCTCTCTTCATGTTTTGATTTTTAAATGAAGGAACAATGTATATATGACCTAATAGATGATAATGCATCTAATGATATAAGGGAACAATGCTTCTTAGCGATTCTCAGATAAGTATGAGACCCCCATGATCAAATATTTTGTTTAAACTTGTAGATTACATATTTGTGACATGATTGACGAAATGCATGTCATGGCTAGTAGGGGTTCATTCAAGTATTTGTTCAAGTTATTCTATTGTTATCTTTCAGTTCTGAAAATGTGATGGAATTCTAGGTAGTGAACTCGGCTCTGGACCTGAAAAAGTGGAAAAAATCCCAAATTCATAGGCACGAGACTAAGTATAAAATTCCCCAGACACATCGATGCCTTGTTGTGGGAGTGACTGGAGCCTCCCAGACACACCCTTGTCCATATCAAGGAATCACCCAGGGGTTTAATGGTCTAAACACATAGTGCAACCCATGGACTGGTAATGGGGATGACTGGGATGGCTTTTGGGAGTCTTGTATTAGGTATAGAAGGTATGTGTTGTGGCTTTCCATCGATTCCACTTCCTTAAGGTCACCTAGGAGGTTGAATCCCATTATAGTGGCCCCTGGTCGCATATTTACCCTAGTGGGCCAGATACTTGGGTAGATGTGGGATGGGGGGTGTTACAATGAAGGAAAATGAACTTATATTTTTTCCAAATAAAAAGATATATAACATGAATAGCGATATACTAATGTAAATTAAATAAAAAATAAGTATCTACACAAAAAAATATGCAACATATACAATAAATAAAGTGAGGATATATCCAACGTAATCATTTGCTAAGGTGAGAGAAAAGGATGTGCTATTTTTTAAAATTTTCTTTGTATGAAATGGAAGCTACTAAACAATGGTGCAAGGGTTGCAGGAAAGTGGAAAGTAAGAAAAGGATGAGTTAGACGGTTAGGTTTTTTTTTTGGCATGGAAAATTGAATGGAATATTATTGTAAAGCATAGTAGCATTAAACAAGTGTGTTTCTATTTCGTGTATGGAAGGTTCAAGTAATATATAAGTCATCGAATATCTAATGTGGGTGGAATACGAATATCTGTTTGAGTATATGACCAATTCATCTATTTCAAAACGAGGGCCCTTTTTTGTTTATTTTGCCTTGATTTTAAATATTGAATGGTGGGATGTTCAAATCACTATTATCAATATTATAAGCCATATCATTATGCAAGTTTTTTTTGGATCTAAAAAATCCTACCTCTATATTTTACTAGTATTAGAAGCATTAGCTATGTATGTTTTATGTATTAGAGAGTATCCATATCCATATGCATATGCATACTCAAAATATGCTAATGTGTTGCAAAGCACATTATGAATTAAACAATTCTAGAGAAAAGTAGGCAAGCTAATCCCTATGTATTTATGAGAAGACTATAAAAAAGTAGTAACTAATGTGGTAGCCCAAGTTCTACCAAAAAGTAGTAGAGATAGAGGTGTAGAAAAAATACTTGAAAAGGTAACCAGAGTTCTACAAGGCCATTAAGTACATACACTAGTGGAGAGGGAGAAATAATTTGACCATAGGGAAATGGATTGATGGTAGGGGGAAATGGTTTGTAAAAATGGAAGCATGGGTTTTGACAAAGGAGAGGGAAAAAGTGGAGTTCAAAAGTGTTATCGAGAAAGGGTGTGGAAAACAAAAACATGGGATTCAACGAAGGAGACAGGAAATAATGGAGTCTAAAGTTGACGAGAAACTCTCTTGGAAGGGGCCAACATTTCCTTTTATTTCTTGCAGGACAAGGGTGGATTCAGAGTCATAAGGGAGTTGCTCAGAGTGCATAAGGGTTAGGCAGAGACATTCCACATAGTTGAAAGCATCTATTTTAATAGAAAGGTGGAAAATAAAGTGATGACATTTGGTCTTGGTGGATATTCATCTGACAGATTCTGGCTCACTTGAGAGGAAGCAAAGGTCCTTTGTTGTTACACCCAAGAGTTTAGTTGTAACATAATCAAAAGAAACAACATTTTTGAGTTGGGCAGTGTGGTCATGTAATTCAAGATGGAGTACATAGTGGTAGTCACATTCAAGGGAGACACCATTGCATTTTTTGCAATTCCACATGTTGTTGAATTGTTAGACAACCTTTTTCATGCATTGCATCCCATCAATGTTAAGGGGGCATGCAAGGAAGTAAAAATATTCCATGTTAATTGTTATGGAAGTAGTGTTGGGTATGTTATATTGTTTCCACAACTAGCACCATGCATTGTTACATTGCGTTGGGCGAAGCACCCCAAGCAAAAAAATTATGCGGACCTAAGGATGGTGGGCGAACCCACCCATGGTTTTTTGCATGGTTTCAGGAATGATGATTTTTCCCATGATATTTTGTAGATCCGGTCAAGGGAAGTATGGTTATGGTATAATCCAGAGTTAATGGATTGGGGTTTATGAATTCTTTGGATGTATATAATGTATTGTAACATTGAAAGGAATATAATGAAAATTCAATCTAGTTTTCTCGGTTTTGGGTTCCAAGATAAAATCTATGTGTATGTTTTTTATGTTATCACCATTGTATATTTGTTTTTTTCTTAAGAATTCCTATTTAGGTAATTTATGTACAGGGTTAAAACCTACAAGTAGCACATATGGAAACCCATAGAGATTTCTTATAGAAGGGAAATACAACAAGCTCAAAGATTATTTTTGTTTTGAGGGGCCTGCCAGAGACTCCTGAGTATTTTTGACTCAACAAATATGAGTATGCATTGAAACTTGTTTCCTGGAACCTTTGTTGGAGCTGGATTGTTTCAACAATATCTAGGTTTATAAGAAGGCAGGTGGTGGGGATAATTCCAATAGTCCTTCCGTTGAAATCAACGACATGACCTTATTTGATTGTAAGGACTGGAGTGGTTCCTGAGGTGTGAAGGTTAGAAAGTTCATCCCCTTCAGCATGCCATTGTGCACCCCATAAGGTGACATCAATGTTGCAGCCTGACATGTCCCGCAAGGTGATATTTTTCTTGGGATTTTCCAAACCACCACGTCCTCTTATGATGGATGTAGGAGAAGTCGAGTTAAAAAAACAAATAACATTAACAATTTATTTATTAGTTGTAATGTTGAGTGAACTTACTGATGTGAAATGAAAGTAATAGGAAGGAATTGACTGATCATCATGTATGCACTGAGACATGGTTGATGCAAAGAGAAGGAGAATTTAAAATGGGCTACTCAGATGATTGTAGCTAGGATTGGAGACCTTCATAGTGACATTTTTTATTGTGTAGATTCGATCAATGTCATGGGGAGTTAACCCAATGACCCTCTGACATATCACGTGCATTCGTGGCATCTTAAACAATACCCTTAATTTGACTACATATTGGAAAATACCTCTAAAAATCACATTATTTAACCCCCTACCAATATGAACCCAATGCACCTTCCCAATTTAAAAAACCCCTAGCTTCACTAGATATTGTAGGTATCCATTTTTCATTGACATTTTTTACACCCCTTTATTTTTTCATTAATTTTGAGCTCCATTTTTTATACCTGCCAATATAAAATCCCTTTACCGCCTATATATCCCCCAATATGAATTCACATGGTATTGTATTTCTCCCCTAGTGAAGCCCCCGTGATCAATGTGCACGAGAGAATTCAATGGGTATGCCAAGTCATTGAAGGTGGATATGTGGATCTTGTCGCCATCATAGTCTACAATTTCAAATCCATGTGATTCCCCATGGCCATGTGCATTATTGTATTCAAAGAGGGGTGTTTTGTGAGGGCCTTGCCTTGTATGGACCCATATTTATGGGATGAGTTGAGTTCCTTGAAAGGGAGAGTTGTTGGAGGAGCAACGTTATCTAGAGTGAAAGTTATTTGTTGGCCATCTGTTAGGGGAGTTTTTGGAAAGGCAGAGGAATTTGTTGAGGATGAGATAGCATGGAGCACTTGTTTGGTGGAAATAAAAGAGGGGTTGGATTGCTAACCAAAGGTGTTTCACATTGGAGAATATCAAGTTTGAGTACATGAAGCATATTGCAAGAAAAATGAGTTGTGAGAGAAGAGGAAAAGAATATAAGAATAAATAAATGTAGTATACGCGAAAGAAATAATTTAAATGAGAGGAAGGTGAGGAAGGCAGAAGGGAAAGTTGTAACATACAAGTATTGATGGAAGGTCATACAGGAAAAATTTCTAAGGAGTACAATGGAGCCTAGTAGAATATACGGGATGTTACGAGGGCATTATGAGTAGAAGACAACAAGATCACATGCTTGCGAGTTACATCAAAGAGAGAGATGGTATTGAGAGGATGCAGCTCTAGATGGAAATGACTTAGAGAATTGGTTGCAACTCGGTAGAACCAACTATCAACAATGAAATTGCATTACTATTTAAGGTTTTCTCCATTTTGATACGCCTGTGTTATTGTAAGAGAGGAACTGCAAGTGGACATGAAATGTAACTGCATAAGAACATAAACATCTTGTTTGGACAATTGAAGGAAAAAGTTGCAAAATGAATGTTTGAAAACATGAAGAAGAAGAAAACAATTGAAGAAAATTAGTATGGAATATATCGAAGCATCATAAAATAAAGTAGACAAGCACACAAACACATTAGCATCATTTAGGTCGAGGTGCAATAAACCCAATTTGATGCTTTAATTCGTCATCTTGGAAGAACACAATAAGAAAATTCATGTTCATTTAAGGTGAGAAGGGAAAGTGAAGAAGTCGATTGAGAAGTAGGAACAAACAACATCCATCTGTGATTGCATTATTGAAAAGGAAAGCATTCAAATAGCGAAGTTGGCACATATTTCAAGTTTCTGCTACCTTTATCAAAGGAATAAAATGAATTACATGAACGATATTGTATTAAAGGGATGGAGGTTTTGGTTTTACATTTTTCCTCCACCATGTATTCGGTACTTGTCGTGGTATGTCAAGTAACTCCTGAAAGTAAATAATTATAGATTATACAAATATTCCATTTGATATAGAGTCTTACAACCTTGAATTTCCATATTCTCTAACTACATAACATGATAAATATAATATATAGTTTCTTGTATGGTTGTTATCTTCACAAAAACTAAAAGGCAAGGAAAAATCTTGGACTTACAATTAGAGCCAAGAGATAGTTCGCCTTGTTTACATCTAGAAAAGGGATAAAATTTTATTTGGGTAGGTTCGTTAAAAATGGAAATGATCCAAAAGAAAAAAATATTGAATCCACTTTGTTCTTAGTGAATTTGAGGAATAATAATTATGATACTATTCATATACCACCCTGAGCATTTCTTTGCTTGATCAAACGGTACTCCTCTGTGTCTTATCTATGCATACACCTATATTTTGTAGCATGTATGAAGGTCACTCTTTAATCCACTCTAGAATCATTGATATTTGGAACTACACGTTGGTGAACTTGTCTATACATGTAACATTAGATTATTTGGATATAAAAGATATAACAAATATAAAATATGGTTTGAATCTCGGAAGCTACTCAAGCATCATGTTTTGGAAATTTTTGTTCACTGGAGATGCAACTGATGGACAATAAGGTAATTAAGTAATTTGTAAGATGTTATATTGTAAACAATAATATCAAGAAATTTTTTTAGTTTGTGCACTCAATTTACAAAGAAACAAACAAAGTTTGTGACATCATTGAAGTGGGTCTCATGCATAGTTCTTCATATCCATGGATGTTAGAAAGTCCCCAGATGATTTTGGATGTGTGGGGTTGGATTAATACTACATATGGGAAAACAATTTGATGCTTTACTCTGACAATACTGATAAAAGCAGTTGTATTGTCGGATTTTATTTGGATTTTTTTTATATTAATTTTAAATCCTCGACCAACATTGGATATCCAATGTTGTGCATAAATCCATCAGATATTCAATGCCCTCACCGAATATCCAATGCATTCTTATACATGTCGGATATACGATATGCATGCTACGTGTGTTGGATTCCTGGTGTTTGACTAGGTCAAACATAGTGATATCAGAGTATATAATATTTGTTTATGTGGGTAAAATTTTTTATTCTTTTGTTTAATTTGTATATTAAAATTTATAAGCTTTTTATTAATAAATATTAAATTTGAAACAATATCAACGCAAAAAAATTAACCTAAAATGTATCATAAATTTAAGTCTTTAAAAATCTTAAAAATTTTTGAATTATAAAAAATTCAACTTCAAATTATAAGTTAGGGTACTTAGTTATTAATAGGTTAAGGGGTTAGACGTTAATAGGTTAGGGTTTAAGTTAGGTTTAGGGGGTTTAAGGCCTAGGAGATTTAGAGGTTAATGGGGATTAGGGCATAAGGGGTTATTGGTTAAGGGTTTAGGGTTGAATCACTTCTCACCATGAGGGTATATTTACCTTAGTGCCATTTTGATTAATTCGATGTTTTCTATACACCTTGCATAAGATAATTAGGCTCTGGCTTCTTTTGTTGCATATATGTTTTCTCATTTTCTTTGCATATTGTTGTTAATGATTTAACATTTCAGCTGTCACTACAAGGAAAATACCTTCTAGCAAAGGTTATAACAGAGATTTTTAGTGTTATAAAATTGGAAAAAAAATTCAGAAAAACATCTGCTAAAACATTTGTTCAGGATAGTGGAGGTTTTAACGGAACTTCATTATAATTGAAAATTTTTGAGTGGTCACAGATTCTAGTGGATGTTTTTTTTTTTTTGGTGTGCTTAATGGAACAAATTGCACCAATGTGTTACATACATAAAATCACCGAGCAACATACATATCTAAATGCATCAAGGCATTGAATGCAAAGAATACCAGTGTGTAATATATATCGCACTAGTGCTAAAAAAAAAAAAAAAAACCCGAGGTGTTCTTTTAAGGAATGACACTAGGGCATGCAAAAAATAATTGTTGTGTCAGCGCTTTTTTTAAACTTGCAGCGCCAATGCATATTGTTAGTATAATGACACTGGTGCGTTAGTTATACAAAAGGGTCGGTGTTGTTAGTTTTCATAAAGCACCTAGATGGAAATAATATTTTGTAGGACCGAGGAGTTAGTTATATGAAAGCACCAATGCATTAAGAATTACAATGCACCGGGGTGTTAATCTCAAACAAGACCAATTCTTTAAGTGATAAACCCACCGACGCTCTCATTTTATTAAAAGTAACCAAGCATGCAAAAAGATGTCGTCACATTGCTTTTGATATAACACTACGCACCGATGCTTTTTTATGTTATAAACACATTGATTTTTGAATGAGATTTTCTCATTTTTAAAAAGATCGAATTCTAATAGTGCAATTATTGTAATTTTTAAATTTGTTATTCATCAAAAAATTGACATATATCTTATAATAGTATTCATATGAATTAAAATTTTATTACTACATTTGTATATGATGTTTGGATTATTTTTTATATTATCAGATTTCACATCTCTTCATTATAATATTTAATCATCGATGTATTTAATCAATGGTGTAGTATTTCACAACGACAATGGATAACGCAATAGAATAAATTAGAATGTCTTTTATTGTATATCAATAAGAGGCTATTTGTCATACAAAATGAGATTGTTATCCGTAACTCCTTATCTTTCAATTGGGACACTATGTCAATTACGTTAAACAAAATGCATGATTTTCACAGACAATTATTTCAAAAAATACAATAGGTTGCATTGATATCCAAATCAATCATCATTCTTCGTTGGAACTATTGTCACTACTCAAGCTACTTCCATGACTTTGGTTATTTGGAGGAATTTTTTATTGATTGCATCGATTTTTTTTGTCTTTTGGATCTTGTTCCATCTGCAAACATAAAAATAAACTGTAATGAGTGTATCTACATTGGTGACAATAATGAAAATTGAAATAAATAATATACATCAATGTAAATCGAATAGAAATGTACCAAAGCAAGAAGTGACTCAACAACTGTGTACTTGGTTTCAAAACCAAGTCTCATGCCTTGTTGCAACATGTCTTATGTTGACATATAGTTCCATACTTTTTTTCTTGCATGTTTTAAACCCTTTTATAAATCATAGATTTAATATAAAGGATTTTTTTGTTCTATTAATTATAAACTCAGAGAAGTAAAACAACATAGATACTTGGAAATTCCATAATTAATTTTTTTTATGCCAACATATACTCACAACCCTTATTTAACCCAATGTCAATCAATTCTTCTGATGGCTCTTCTTTGTATGTTAGCACCTATTTCAAGACATTCAAGGATGTTGTTGTAAATTAAACGGCTTAAAATATACAAAAATGAAACCTTGAGTTGTTATAAGGAAATATTAACAATTACTCGCAAACTTTGAAATCGACCCTTTTCTTCCTTGTCATCCTGTTTTATGTGTTCAATGAGTTCCATCTTATTTTATTTTCTACAAGAAAATACTTGAAAATTAATATTTAATGCTAAATTATTTTTTTATATGTACAAAGTCAATCATGATTACATACATTTGAGGCACATTATTGTTGAGATGGCTCCTCCTGTAATGCAATTATGTACATTTATTTGACCATCTCCTTGTACACTTTTTTGGACATTTCTATTGGCATGCTTCACATATCAACATGTTCATCATTTGGCATTTTCATAATTCTTCCTGGAAAAAAAAAAAAAAAAAAAAAAAAAAAAAAAAAAAAAAAAAAAAAAGGAAGAAGAAGAAAAGAAGAAGAAGAAAGAAAGAGAGAAAAAAGTATAAACTATTTTTTAATGATAATGAACTAAATATACCAAAAATCAATATTAATATGATGGTTTGTATTAATATATACATATAATTTTTAGAAAATCATTTTATATAATTAGGAATGTTACCTTTCGAATGATTGTTTTTTGTTGTTGTATGTTTTTGATATTGCAAGTCTAACATCTCTCATTGACCATTTCTCTAGAAATTATTCATGTAGTTTAGATATATTTTGGTTCTTGGAATCATTAGATTGATTTTTGTATTGTAAGTGGAAAGTAGATCTATATGTTCTTTACACTAGACACCTCATAGTTCTGTAAAAAAAAGTTCCCCCTTTCATGTTTTATGCTTTTTCTTTTCTTATAAGCACATTAATCTTTTCTTTCGTTGTTGCTTCCTATAGCACATTAAACATATATGCAATAATAGATTATTTGAAACATCTTATCTAATATTCTTAATTATATTATTAATGAAAATTAAAAAAAAAAAAAATCATATTTAATAGTATTTTTTTATTCACCTAATTCATCATTTTGCAATTTTTCTATTAGGATGTTATGCTCTTTTGCACTTAGATTAGAAATAATCTTATCTACCTTGTTCATTGTGCAGTTCTACATGACACACACGAACCAAAATATTAGTTAAACTTACATATAGCTCAAACATATTAATTTTGTAAAGAACTTTCCTTCTCTACTTTCTTTTTATGTTCTATCACTATGTCGATCAATATTTTTGTTACATGAGACCTTCTGAAATATTTTTTTATCAATATACAACCTGTAGAATTCAATATAAAAGTCATTAAATATATTTTACAAATAAGTCAAATAATTTTCAGCCAAAAAAGCTCTGATAACTAATGTGTTTATCTAAATAAATGCATTAGTGTGTTTAAAACATTAAACACACTAGGCATTTAAATGTTTAGGCACACCATCATGGAAAATTAATTTTTAAATATAAGTTTAAATTATTACGGTGCATTTTGTAAGGATAAACGCATTGAAATTATTTAACAATGTTATTTAGAAAAGGCATGTTGGAGCGTTATATTACACTGAGAGCAACGATTAACAAACTAGATAGAATAGAGAGTGTTCTAATATGCCAGTGCATACTATTACACAGGGAGCACTTGTGCGTTATATTAGGTAGGGCACACTACGAAACATATAATTGTTTAAAAAAAATGGAGACCATTGATGGGGTTTGGATCTAAATCAATAATTGCTTCCCGTAATTTACATGTCAAATGCCCTATATATAGTAAGTACACAAACCAATTAAATATAAAATCTCTAAATTGAAAAACCCTAATTGTGAAGTGGTAGAGAAAGTTAAACCCTAAGGAAGCAAGGGTTTAAGGTAAATATTGATTTTTTTTTGCTTTTCGTTTGAATTTTAATTAAAATTAAATAGGAAGGCAAATCTTAAATTTTTTACTAGTAAAATGTATAGTAAATTTTTTATAATATAGGGTTTTTAATTTTTTTTTTTGAATTGTGAATAAATCTAACAAAAATTGTAAAAAATTTAACAGTAAAATTTAATATTTTGGCTATCTAGGGTTTTGTGTGAATCACCATACCTTTCAACGTATGATCTCTCCGCAGATCCAAAATATTGCACAGCCCCACAGTGCTCTCAGTATGTCTCTCTTACAAATGGTCCCTCTTTTAGTTAAATCCTAACAGAAATTGTAGAATTTCTTATTAGTAAAATCAACAATAAAATTTAAATTTTTACTATGCAGCTTTTTGACTGAATCACCATACCTTTCAACTTCTGATCTTATGAATAGTTCTACTTCTCCAAATTATTATGTTGTTGCATAGTGCTCCTTGTATGTCTCTCTTGCAAATCACTCGCTTGAAATTTTGGGTAAAATAATGAAATGGTGAATAACTTTTTACTATTTAAAAGACCATGAAATTAGATTTCAAAAATTAATTCTCGCTCATTTTTTAATTTAAAAAAAGAAAAAAAAATCACTTTTTTTTTTTCAATTTCTCCACACATCAGTGCATTTGATATTCAAGCACACCAGTGCATTTATACAAAAGGTGCATCGACATGATACATTTTTTTTTTATTCAAAATCCTAAAACAATGCGATTATTTTTTTTAATGCAACAGTGTGATTTCTATATAAAAGCATCAATGCTCTAATTGTTATAATAGCACCAAGTTGGTTGAATTTGTTTTTATTTTATAAAATCTAGAAATATGTGCATAGCAATGTTGTTTTTTTTAAATGCATTGGTGTGTTTTAGAGCACTGATATGATAATATATATCTTTTGGAATGTCGAAAACTGTTGCGGGTATTATTTGAAAAACCCGATGTTGTTAATGTTATAAATGCATCAGTGCACTTTGTTTTGATAAGCGCACCAATTTGGTTGAAAAGCTACAAGAAATTTTAATTTCACATAAAATGGCATATTAATCTCAAACTGTCCTTTAGAATGCGTCCACATGAATTATAGTAGTTCATAGTTACATTTTATGCTTAAATTCACATTATTCTTGAAAAATTGTTTGAAAACAATATTGAAATTCAAGTGTGCTTATATGGTTTTTGAGATTAATTTTCGATACGCAAACAAATTTTTATTTATATTTTTTCTCAAATGCATGGAAAAAATCTCAATAATATCTGCAAATGACCAATTCTTCAAATTCCAGCTCGTTCCAGATTGTTGATCAAAGTTCTCCCTGTCCATCTCTAGTAAGTTTTGATTTTATTTATATTTCGATTATCTAATTGATTTTTTGTTTTTTAATCCATCTCAATTTGAATAAAAATGTGTCCAAATTTGCAGAAACATAATTTAGAATCGAGTTCATATGCAGAAAATGTTACTCCATATTTTCAAAAAGGTCAGAAACTCTTATTAGGAGCAACATATCGCGGGCATTTGGTAGATGAAAATTGACAGCCTCTTCAACCTGCAAATTGGAACATTGCATCTTCTAGCCACAATCCTAAATTGACTATGGTAATAATTGTTTGGTAGAATGTAATTTCAACAAACCAATTCCCTTCACATGCTTACTAATATCATTGATATTGTACTATTGATGTTCAATATTTTTTGAAATTAGGATTCTAGTGATGATGAGCAACCCACCTACCATCTTCTAGAGCACCCCACTACAATTTCAAATCAAGAGAAGGATGCATTAAGTACAAGAATCAGAGAGAAAGCATACAAAGAATGGTTGAATCAACCAATATTTAATTCCCACTATGTCCAGATTCACCAATTAGGAATGGCTACAACAATAGTAGTTCTTCATCACAAGTTGGTAATGGTGGTAATCAAATGGAGGTTGGTATGGATGATTACTTACGGGATACAATTTCCGTGGGGGAAATGTTGCTAGATGCATTCTATAATGATGAGTTAGGGGATGATGCTCATATCACTGATACCTTATTCGACAGCCTTAAATCTTCTTCCACCGCACTTCTCTTTGGGTTGAGTGGCAAGTCAAAGTATGCTTAGCTTGGGACAATGATGTTATTGTACAACGTGAAAGCAAAGGTTGGCATGTCAAAAGCATGTTTCTCTATAATATTGAGGTAATTGAGTTACATGATCGATCAATTTCCTTATATTTTATCACACAATCAAATTTAAAAATGGTCGATTTTATGAATGTTAAAATTGACATTGTATAATTATATTCCCCACCAACCACAGGATATTCAAAGATAAGGTTCTTTCAAGTGATAATGTCTTGTTGGGTAGTTGCGAAGAGGAAAAGTAGTTGTTGAAAATATTGGGTGTTGAGTACATGTCATATCATGCATGTATGAATGATTGCATTCTATATAGAGGAGAATATGTGACAAAGAGATATGTACAAAATGTGGGCATGAAAAACACCGTAATTCAAAAAAAAATGGGTAAATAAGGTGGTCCTCCTCATAAGATATTGAGGCACTGCCTATAATCCAAACAATTCAAAGACTCTTTCATTGCAAAGAATTAGCTATGTTGTAGGGATGACATGCCTCACACAAAAGTGAGTCAAGTCTATGTGAATCCCAACATATTCAGTAGCCATAAAGCATATAGAGGATACATGCCCTGAAAAATTAAAGGATGAAGTACAAAGTCTATGACTCGGTGTAGCCATGGATGGTGTCAACCCATATTCCCTCCAAAACACCAACTATTTTGTTTGGCCTATAGTAGTGATCAATAATTATTTACCCCCATGGTTGTCCATGAAGAATGAACATCTTGTTGGCTCTCATAGTCCCTGGTTGAAGACAAGTGAAGTATATGGATATCTACTTACAACCATTGGTAGATGAGTTGAAGGAATTTAGGAAGGGATAAATGTCTACGATTTATCAAGACCCATCGCAATAGAGAGGAGTTTTATGTTATATGGAATATGTTCTTACACCATACATGGTTATCTAGGATTAGGATTGCTCTGGTAAATTACATTATTATTGATATTTTTAGTAACAATACTATTTCGCATATTAATTTAATGCACCACAATTGTTTAGATCTCCCTGGTTTCTAATGTGTCAGCCTATATACACTAATTTCGCAGGTCTTGTAACAAAAGGGTATCATGGATGCAAATGTTGTGGACCTTCTTTCAAGGCTAGGTGGTCTGAACACCTATGAAAGCTAGTGTATGACTTCTCCAAGGTATTCTTCCCAGAAGAACACCCTTACAGAAGAAAAACGTCCATGTTCAGTGACAAACTGGAGATAACCCAAAGGTCTACGATAATGAAATAAATTGAATGGCTTATAACATATGAGAGAGAGAAGGAGAAGGAGTTTGTAGAAATGTTTGATCAAATGGGGATCCTATGTTTGATGATCCAAAATTCTTCGACACCTATGTTGAGAAATTTCCATTGGGATGAAAATGAAATATGTCTTTTATGGGCTCCCATATTGGGAGCATCTTAAGATTTCCCACTTACTAGATCCCATGCATATATTTAAAAAAAAAATTATCTTCTTTATGGAGGCAAATATCATCGATAGAAAGTGACACATTGCCTATTAGGAGAGAACTTATTTCTTCAAAAATTAAAAAGAAACATTGGCGAAGACAAGAAACTAGAGGAGAGGTTGGTCCCTCTTGGTATTTCAAAGAAGGAGATGTCCCATGGATTCTAAATAAAGATTAACTTTCTTTGGCAAAATAAGTTATAGTGAGTGTGAGGGCTCCTTCTTTATATGGGTCTTCACTATGGTGTTGCTTCACTATGGAAGATCATTTTTTGAGATTGAAATGATATGACCATTTGAACCTTCTAAGAGTACATATGTTACCAAATGATTTTATTATTATTTTTATTAATTTACTTAATGGGATATTTTATAATTAATTTTTGTATAATGTACTATTTATTGTGTAGTGTCATTATCCTATGCTCGTGCATGGGTGTGTGAACCATGACTTCTCCCAAGACCTACGACGTGCCATGTCTAAATTATCTGCATTTGTACGTTGGATCACATCAAAGGAGATTCATATGGCTAGCATTCCACAGTGGCATCAAGATATATACGAGATTGTTTATATGTTTGAGAAACAGTTGTCGAAGAGTTTCATCGACTTGCAGGTTCATCTTCTAATTCACCTAGTAGATGAGGTTGAATTAGTTGGGGTCATTTCTTGCCATTGGATGTTCCTAGAGAGGTACAATTCTGTACATTATCTATGACAATAAGGATTCAAGGTCACAACCCTTCTCAAATAGGAACATATCAAGCGCACCGAATTTGTGATGGTGATTAAGAGGCATTTATTTGACTTTCACATAGAATCGGTGACACATTTTTGTCTCCTATTTAGATTATGTAAAATAAATATCTATTTTTGTATCTATTTATAACTAAATTATTTAAAGTAGACATGTCTTTATCATTGTGAACATGACGCAATATTAACTAGGAGAAATGTGAAAAACATGAATTTTAGTGACTATCTTGTGATAACTATGTGGAAAAAATAACATTTTCTAAGTTCTTCATTAAGAAATAATCAAATATATTATTTGCCAAAAGTTTAAATCTAATTTATTATCATTTTTGTATTATTTAACTCATATTTATTTGTAAAAAGAGTTAAATTTAAACTAGTAGTATAGTAGCAAATAAAGAACCAAAATAACATCAAATTGTTATATCTTTATTACTAAAAAAAATTGTGCTTGCCTATTTAAGGTAGAACTTCTAATAGAGGACATCTCCAACTACAACTTCACATGAAGCCTTATCATGTTACATTTCTTTATCCTCATCTTTAGAGAGAGAAATTTCTAATTTAAATTTGTAAGAGTTGCAATAAATAGTAAATTTAAATTGCTTGAAAATCCCATAACTTTAGTAATAAATTAAATTTTATAAAAAATATATAATTTTTTAAGTTATATTAAATCTAAATTAATTGTGTCGAGAGGCGCTCTACAACTCAACATGGGTAACAGATGTAGCCATGCCACATTACATTTAAAAATAGTAAAATAATAATTTAAATTAACAATTTAACAATAGTAATAACAAAAGAAATTAATGTTGGCCATAATTACAATACTTAAATTTACACCTTAATCTTATATAACGTTATATAGAGATATAAAGTAATTGAAAGTTTAAAAAAAAATTAGCTTTTATTATGAGGAAGAAATGTAATGAGTAAAAAAAAATATAATTTACTTTTTACTACAATGAAGAAATGTAATTTTTCATATGACAAGAAATAGAATTATTGATATTACATTATATGTAATACATTCTATGTTCCATTTACATGTGACATTTAAAACAAAAATATATTTGTAACAAAAAATATTTTACTAACAACCATAAGTAAAATATTTCAATGTCCCTATTAAATAACATAATTTTATAGATACTTTATATAGAGAAAAGTAAAGTAATTTAAATTGAAAAATTTCTTACTTTTTCACTCTAGTGAGAAAGATTGAGAGAATTCTTATTCCATTAATAGTTGCTTTCTAATTCATTATATGATGGATATTTGTAATTTTTCAATGTTTAATATGGATTTGATATGTAATATTTTACAAAAATATTAATAATAAAAATAATTAAATGTATACATACATGAAAATATAATGAGGGGCATATTTTAACATTTTTAATGTGGAGAACGTGAATTATAAGTAAAATATTTAAATTATATATACCTATACCAGCTTAAATCCATATCAGTCTAATTTTACAAATCATAGTTTCAACCATACTAAACTTTGTAATTTATAAAAATATATTTGATTTTTTTTTAAAGTAAGTCGTTTTGCATGGAATTTCATATATAAAAGTTTGATATAAGTTAACCAATACATAATCTATAATAAATAATATATCATAAAAATAAATATCATGATGATAACCATCCAACAATCATAAACATCATCTGAGATACACATTCGAATTCACTACCATCATCTAATTATATACACTTCTAACACATAAAAATGTCATTAGCTAGCACGCAAATCTAATAATCTAGTAGGGCATCATCATCGTGATCAGATCTAACAAAACACAAACATCCTAATCTAATATCATCACCACACACATCCTCAAATTAATATAAATCTCATTTCAAATAATTGTTATCACATACACGTCTATCTACAAGCACATTAAATGAACATATATTTTAACAATATTACACATCAACACCAACATATAAATTAAGTACATAAACATGAAAAAAAGCACCATGTATATATATATATATATATATATATAATATATATATATATTATATAATATATATATACAAACAAAAAAATAACTACATCAAGGAAAATAAGTGCAATCAAATATCTCATAAAATAGACGTAGTGCTAGGTTGGTTTGTAGTAGAAGATGATGGATGGTCAACTACATATGCACCCTCAACGTGGTCTAGAAAACTCTAAGGTGGAGGAGGAGGTGGCTAATCTGCTTGAAACATGAGGCACATCCTCTAGCTCTAGCATCTCATCATCAAGCGACTAACGAGGAGGTGTACTACTACAAGGATCACCGACACCCTGAAAACCATGATTTGATGGGGTGGTACTACCAGGACCATCATGATCACCACCCTCATCATCATGATCATGATAATCACCCTCATCATCATCATCACCACCCTCATTTAATGTATCTATCATTGCATGGTGCTAGCCTGCATCCCTCTATAGAAATTGTCACTGTAGATTAACCTGATTATGCAATATAAATAAAGAAAAATACTTAATCTACTTCTACAATCAAACTTGCGGAAGCTTAATCGATTTGAGCAAGATAAAACATAACACATATAACAGAGAATAAGAATCAATACACATGAAACATAAAAGAATACTCTGGGAAAAGCCTCAGCTAAAAACCCTGCTATCTGTGTTATCATACAAGTGGAAATATCTCAGGATTACACACAGCTTTAGCTCTCACATCTATCTAGCTCTCAGTACAATCCATCACTGCTGATCATAGCCATAATAGACAACTCATATGCCTTTTCCTATGTCCTCCAAGCCTCCTATTTCCTTGCGCAATTTTCCCTGGGTGCTCCAGTTGTAACCTTGTGTGACACTGATCTCACACACTGCTCCAACACACTGTAAAACTGTGCGAATCTCAAGGAATGAATTCCTTCTTTATGCAAGAGATTTTCTTATAGGAAAATTCTTGCAACTGATAGCACACTGTCCCTACCTTTAATCTCAATTGGGTTTTTGTCTGAACTGACATGCATGAGTTATTTATCAGAGAATGTTCAGTTATCTAGAGTACACTAGTTTCATGCATGTATGCATTAACTGACTGAACTCACAATTAGTTCCTCAAACTGTTTGGAACTAATTTAACTGGACTTAACTCAGTTAACTGAGCTAACTAATTACAACGCAAATACTACTCATCCTTATCTTCTTAATTAAGGGATAACTTCCTTAATTTAAGGGATAACTGTTTCATGACTTCACAAAGACTTCTAGCTTGAATTTCTCCAACTAATTAAATCAAGATGAATTAATTAATTATTTTTCAAGTAGCTGGTAAGACTAAATTCAAATTTTAATTCTCAATTTTAATTCAAGGAAAAATTAAAATTGGAATATTCTTGTTGCCACATTTCAACACTCCCTCTCAACAAGAAAGGGATTATCTTCCACCTCGATCATGTCTTTATGGAACTCGAATTTACACTTTGACAATGCCTTAGTCAAAATGTCAGCATCTTGCTCCTCGGTTGAAATATACTACAACAACATGATCCTCCTCGCCACACAGTCTCTGAGATTATGATACCGAATGTCAATGTGATTGGACCTGTCATGAAATACTGGATTCTCAGAGAGTTTGATACAACTTTGATTATCGCAATAGGTCACAGTTGGATCCATCCTCTGATCAAACAAACCAACTAGAATTTTCCGCATCCAAATGGCCTCACACGCTGCCTAACTTGCAGCCATGTATTCAGCCTTTGTTGAGCTGAGTGCAACTGACCTTTGTTTCCTACTGTACCAAGAAATTGCAGCTGACCCAAGGTTGAAAATTCCTCCTGATGTGCTCTTTCGATCTCATGCACTCCCTGCCCAATCTTCATTTATGAAGCCCTGTACCTTCACTCCCTCTGTCCATCTATACCATAATCCATACTGAGATGTGCCTCTGAGGTATCTCAAAACATGCTTAGTTGCCTTCCAAAACATCTTGGTAGGTTGAACCATAGCTTGACTCAGCTGGTTCACCGCATAGCACAAATTTGGTCGTGTGTTCACTAAGTACATCAGTGAACCCACAAGCTGCCGATACACAATAGCTTCTACTACTTCTCCTAAAGTAGCATCCTTGTTGGGTTGTGTTATATTCTTTCCACGACTAACCTACGTAGTGAACCGGGGGGTTAGACGGGGGGCGGAGCCCCCCCTTCGCCGCGCCGATTGCGCAGCGGGGGGG